>JAAGNO010014174.1:20094-47851 GCA_033439905.1 Ceryle rudis | reverse complement strand
TTTTGTTTTTTATTGCATTAGGAAACAAAACCTTTAAAGCATTAAGACAGCCCTTTTATGTCCCTGCCAAAAGTGATGTAGTTGATTCACAAGACACATTACGCTGCTGGCCTCAGGCTCCTTGTCGAATGGTGCTTTATCTGCCTGCTTCTGTCTCTTTGCCGTGTGAGAGTCGGTTTCGGGGGGAGCTCACCCGGTGGCATGCGCATGCATGGTCAGTTTGGGTCACAGTGTGGTGGCGAGAGGCTACTCCATGCCGCTCCGCAGGATCTGGTTGGCCGCGATCAACATCACGCTTATAATAAAGGCCATGGCAAATGCGCAGATAAGGCTCTTCCGTACGCAGGTCTGTCTGTTCTGCTTCTGGGCGTGCACTGCAAAGGAAGACATGGGAAAGATGAGATGCTTGGACAAAGTAATGGTTTTGCTTTCCACCAGGGTCAACTGAGCTCTTAAATCCTCCATTGCCTCTGATTATTACCGTGGCATAACACTCTAATCCACACCTCAGAGACCCCCTGTGCTGACTGAGTCTTACCACTCCCTGCTGGGACATTTCCAAACAATCCACCTTACCTTTCATTGCTTCCAAACCAACTTTCCTAAGAGACCACCCTCTCATACTGCAGGAAGTCCTTTCTCTCTCATCTTGGCTTTTAAACCCTTCAAATGCTTCTAGGTGTGTCTTGGTGGTTTATCTGTGTATTTCTTTTAAGCTCTTTATGAAGTTCTCTCTAAAGTTCTTTATTTGGAAATATTGGTCTTCTGTGAATCCCTTCAACTCATCCAGGTCAACTCAGAATGAGCAGAGATTCAAGATGCGCTCCCCAACAGCACTTAAAGCCCCACTGTGATAGTTCCCATGAGTGTGCACCATACATCAGTCATTTTTTCCAAACTGTCTTTAGGTTTTCTGTGCCTAAGCAAAAATCAGACTTACGAAGGACCTTTCCAAATGAATGCTTGCAGAAGAATTGTCAAAAAGATGTGAGAGCAATTTGTAGCAGTTAGAATACAGACAGAGTTGAGATTTTTAGTGTTTGACTCAATGTATTTTGTTTGAAGTTTTTAAAGTTCATCAACAAGGTTTCATGCTGTGACTTGCCAAAGCCAGTTCATGTCTCTGTCTTAGCCTCTGAATATCAGAACCATGGGTGGTATTGGGGTACTGTGAAGAATAATCTTTTTGAAAAGGCCTTGCAGGTCCCCTAAAATAACCAGCAAGCCAGCAGATCCCTGCATATGGGATGGATATTTCTGCCCTGCTGCTATGGTCAGTAATGTGTGATCTTGTTTTGGCCGGAGAAGGGATGTACCCATCTCCTTTTTCCTCATGGATGGACTTGTGATGATGGGAGTTTTACAGCTGGTTGACAACAGGATCAGAACTGCAATAAACCTGAAATACAACCAGGAAAAGGTTCCAAGTAACTTGTGTTTGGAAAGTCTAAGATAATATTTTTAGAATATATAGAAAAGAAACTTGTTCTGATCCATGCTTGAACCTCATTGCACAGAGTGCGGGGAGCACTGGGTGCTGCATTTTCAACACTCGTTTCATCCCCCCACACCTCCTCTGGCCAGGATTTGTCAGAGCCTTGTGTCCTAATCCCAGCTCCCACACAGTCCCCCAACATCAGCTCAGCGCCGGAGGCACGAGGAGCCCTCGTTAGGCAGCATGTTGAGTCAGACTGCCCAGGGCAGGGGAACACTGTGCTGCCAGCACTCCAAGGGCCTCACTAGAGACCGTGCAGGTAATGAAATCTCCTTATGGCAGCTCTCCTTAAAAAGACTCGCTTGCTTATTGTGCTGCTTTCCTCCTCGATTCCTTTGCTCATTTTTATAACACTCAGAATCAATACTGTGGTTCCTTGGTTTTGTGCATGATGCCCCGACACTTTGAAAACCTTGTTAAATCACAGCTTTTGTTCGTTCTGTATTTATTTGTTTATTATTCCTGGACGTTGAAAACACTTCCAGCCAGGAGACAAAACAGTGACACAAGCCATCACTGTCAGCATTCACTCCGGTGCCCCACATTTTCTGATTACGGTGACTGGGAACAGCAAGTGGAAGACTGGTCAAGCCTTTCAGTGATGGCAACTCTCCTACTCAAAGGAAAAGAGGAAAGTATGTTCAGTGTTTCTGGCAGAAGTGTTCCTGAATTGAACAATTTCTTCAGTCTTCTTTAAACTGTCAAGTAAAAATAGAGCTTTAAGACAGCAGGATCCGGGTAGATCATCATTATTGTTCTTTGCTGACTGAAGGTACACTAAATAGCCAAATAACCTACCAAATAGCTCCAGAAGAAAGGGGAAATGTCTGTGCTGAAATGTAGAGGTCTTGCAGACTCGGAGAGACACACTTTTGCTGTTGGTTGGGGCTCAGAAGGAACTACTCCATCAAGGCAATGAGTATAAGAGTTCCTCTGTCCCTTTCCAATCCACAGGGAGACAAAGAAGCTGAAATTGCTTTCTTCACTGTGAACACACCTACGTGAATTGCACTCTTAAATATGAAGACCTGTTTGCCTCCTCCTGCCCCCAAACTGGTAAGGTTTTGCCCTCACTTCTCACTTCCCTCCAGATTCATAGATCCTTTTGAGCATGGCATCTGTGCTTTTTCCTGCTGGTTTCAATAGCTGGCATTGTCACATGGCTGGATGCTTGATCTGTTTTGCATTTGGTTGCCAGCAGGAGTTTTTAATACCCATGGGACATACCAGGGTTTGGACATGAGGTGATTCCTTGGATATGGTCAGAGCCTGAAGTTCCTCCAGAGATGTCCTGGCCCCTTGTTAAGGGGGAGAGCAATGTACAGGCTGTCCAATGTAAATGAGATCTCCAGGAGCAAAGGTAAATTGAGGCTGGGTCATCACAGAATGGAAAGGGTAGGAAAGGACTTCTGGAGATCATCTGGTCCAACCCACCCTTCATCTCTCAACACGCAGAGGACAGGCTGGCAAGGAGGACTCACCATGGTGTCCCTAATGGCAGAGACAGAGCTACCATTGTTGTAACTTCTCCACCAGGATATGGGATTAATGAGTCTAGCCCCCCTCAGGGTGCATCAGTCCACTGGCTGTGGCAGCTGAGCTGGTCATGGTGCCCACAGTGGATTTGAGATGGCTGAGGTAAGCACTGATAGCCTTCTTGCCTGCAGAAAAAAGCCTGCTAACATGAACAGCCACAGTGTATTTATAGTGGCTTCTGTCATAACCTTGCCAAAGGTGAGTGACATTTGCTTTCTCTGGTTGGATGCGGTTCTTTCTATTTTAAGAGGTCAGTTTTCCATTCCCAAGCCCTTAGCTGAGGAGCAGATGCTCCTAGTGCTTGCCTAGGGAGAGAGGGAGGGGAGCTGCGGCAGCTCTTGTACATCCAGTTAATTTGAGTGTCAGGGCCAAGGATGAAATACGGTGGCAGACAGCACGGGTCACCATACCCAGCCAGCACTCTTGTTCGCCACGAGCTTATTGTCGTGAGTGTTTGGACAAAGGGAACTGCCAGACAAATAATTTTTGTATCATAAATTTTTGCTAGTACAGCATCGCTGCAAACAGTTGTCCTTTTCTTGTATCTCTTCTCATAAAAACATACACTCTTCTTGGCTCCCAACTTTGTATTCCTGCCCTAAGCATTAATAAAAACTGAGAGAAAGGCTGAAGTCACAGCCATGCCTCCCTTCTGGTTGTGTTCGTATCGGCAGGGCTGGCGTGGGCTGCTTGTACCGAGGAGCTGGGCATTTCATTGCTTTGCTCTTCATCAAGAAGGAGGCAACTGAAACCCCTTAGAAATGTGTAGGAGGGAAAAGTTGTAATGGAAGCCTCGATCTGATGTCTTGCAAATGACTCCAATGTTCAGAGAGAAATGAACAAAATCCTGGACTTGTCCCTGACTGTAATACGAATGTTGTTTGAATATGAATATTTGGGTTAAAGCGTTGGTGTGGTTGTGTGCGTGTGTATGGGTGCGGGGGAGAGAGAATGTATATCACCCATGTTGATATAGGCAGAAGATTGTAAAGACCTACATGGAGACCCTTCTGTACAGCCATTTAAAGCTAGACTGAGATGCTGTCCAGCCTTCATGACAGCTCTCCCTTAGTGCCATTGATCCATGCCATGAGGCCTTATAATTTCTGCTTTTCAGTGCTGTGGGGAACTTACTGTTTGGGAAATAAGAGCACTGAGGGCACAAGTGGGTCACTTAGGTAATGGCATGTCCAGCATGGAGAGCTGCAGGGATGCAACCTGCTCTCAGCCTGCCTTTCCTAGGAGAAATGCTCATGCCAGAGCTGCCATGGAGCAGAACCATCCCATTCTTCTGGGACCTGAAGCGAAACTTTGCATCTTTGTTGACAGTGTTCAGTTGATCTTTATTCTCTGGTGCATTTGTGTGTGTGTGTGTATTTCTAACAACATCTAAAAAAGGGTCTGTTTTGCTTCTAGGTTCTGCCTAGCACCAGCAATGCCAACATCCCACGAGAAAAGCTGTTCTTGCTGTACTTTTGGAAGCTGGGACTTCCAAAATGAGACGCTGAGCATTTAGGTTTTTCGGACCCTTTTTGTTGTTGTCGTTATTGTTTTTGGTGACTGGGATAGTTCACCCAAGTACCGAAGCTGAAAGAAGCCTGGATGCCTCTCGCTGCGGTGACAGCTGGCGCATGTCTCCACTGAGTCAGCGGGTCAGTGGGGACTAACAACTCCATTCATGTAAGTAAGCATCTCTTCCTCCCTGCTGCTCTCCAGGAGGAATAAAAAACCAGAAATGTTGCTTGGCTTGATTCAAAGAGCGCTGCTGCTTGCCTCCCTCCTGCAGGCTTTTTAAAATTCAGTGGTGCTCCTCGACATCTTTTCTGCAGCATTTAGCAGAGAGGGAGCGTGCTGGAGCTAGCTGCTGAATCCCATTAATTAGCCAAGGCTAAGAATTGCACTAATATGCTTATCCTTTGCTTTGTTTTAAAGACAGTGGCTCTGCCTGATGCCCTTTCAGAGGCTATTTGATCCCTCAGAATGTCAGAGTTTTCCCTATAGTGGCACTGCTGTGTGTGGAAAAGCACAGTAGCTGTCCCAGAGTGACATGCACAGTCCCTGAAGTTCTCTGGAGGTATCGCCCTGGACTTTTCTGCACTTGAGATGATTTGTATCTGTTTAGTTGTTCCAAGCAGCAATGCTGTGGAGCAGCATAAGTTCTTCTGGCCAAGAAAATCCTTCTCCCAAGGTGTCTTAAAATGGGGAATGTTCTTGCCAGTGTTAGCTCTGTTCAAAGTGCAAAATCCACTGTGACAGTTGAGGTCTGACCCTGGTTGCTGA
The DNA here is from genome assembly GCA_033439905.1 of Ceryle rudis. Classification (NCBI taxonomy): domain Eukaryota; kingdom Metazoa; phylum Chordata; class Aves; order Coraciiformes; family Cerylidae; genus Ceryle; species Ceryle rudis. Next base: position 42,540 of record JAAGNO010014174.1, on the reverse strand, counting down.
TAGCTTAGTGGTTTTGTGGCACTGCTGTGAGGATGTTGTGTGAAGCAACAGCTGCCAGAGCAAGCGTCCCCCTTTCTCTAGCTACCTCTGTGGACTGCTTAGACCTTGGTCTTGCAGATGGTATCACAAGTGTTGGGATGAGCTGTCCTGGGGTGCAGCATATTGCAGCTCTGCACCAGTGGTCCCGACAGCACTGGACTGGAGGTGTGCAGGGTGCACAGTAGGGTGCAGATGCACCGTCTCTGCTTGTTGCTGGTGTTACAGTGGCGAGAGAGGACACTCCTCAGCTGTTCCCTGGGAGCCCAGAGCAGAAGATCTTTTCTGCTTATGGATAGACAACAGGAAAGTGGTGGAGTTTCACACAGCTTGCCAGGGCAGGACCCAGTGACAAGAAAGTGTTTCCATAACAGGCTAAGAGAGATAGGCACGTTTCTGTAGGGAAATACAGCCTGTCAGACACCCACCTCGGCATGGGCTGCACACCACTCTGCCTGAATCCCATCAGAGAAAGGAGGATTGCATAAGGCAAAGCACCCATTAGTTCACCCTCCTGCCTGAAACGGGATCATCTTTCCTTAGACCACACGGAAGAAGGCTAAAGGCAGCTCTTGAGCTCTCCAAGTGTGTCATTGCTACTTACTCTGAAATAACTCCCTGTTAACTCCACGCATCCCCATTCATTGCATGTCACGGATCAGAGTGAGTCTTACAGATGAAGCAGAAAGAGAATAATTGTACAGAAACACAGAAACTGTTTCTCTCACCTTCAAACTCTGTTTGGCAGTTGCCAGAGTTTTCATTTAAACTCTCCTCTTCATTGATAATGATGTTCTCAATATCCTTCATTGTTAAATGGTCCCGGAAGGCATGGTAGAGGATGTGTTTCAGCTCTTCCAGTGTTATCCTCTGCATGTCAAACTGTGGGAAGAGGACCCAGTTAGACTCAGCCACCGGTAACAAGCAGGGTACTCAGAGGAAGGGAGGCATGTGGGCATGACGCAGTTCCCTACTGGTGGGGGTTTTTTTCCAACCTCATTTCAATGCCTCAATATAACTGCAAATTTTGCTCTTTTGGGTTCATTTAACACTAACAGTGTGAATATTGCAAATGGATGTTGCTAGAGCTCTTGCCAGCTTACTTAATGCCGGTAGAGCAGTAGAGAAACACAGCACTATGCCAGGGAAGATCTTCCAGGCTGGAGATGCAGCAAACCAGTATCAGTCCTGGCCATTCCAACAGAGATAAAACCCTGAAAGTTTCCCCTGTCAGCTCTTACACCCTGACATGAGCCACCACGTCATCTCTGCCCCTTTTTTTCCTTCTCCAGTTGTGCCTGCATGGTGAGGACAAGAAAAGACCATCTCCCCCCTTCGCTGACTTCTGCTGTAGATCCAGTAGGTAAATGTCGTTCTTACACACACCAGATATTAAAACCAGAAGATTCCTGCAGAATATGTAAAAATGAACACTTTTGCAGCAGGGAGACTTTGCACACATGTAAGATTTGTGGTATTAGCATCTGCTAATGGTATGGAAGAGAAGGTAGTCACCTGGGCTGACTTGCAGCACCAGGTGAGGAGATGAGTCTCCCTGAGCCATTGATGCAGTCTGTAAATAAGGATAGAAATGCTCTGAGTCACCCCGAGTCTCCCCCTCTGCTGAAGATGATCATCCTCTGAACAGCACCTTGAATTCTCCAGCCTAACAGCCCAAACACCATCAGACAGTCAGCATCAGGACTTGTACCCCCTCTTCTGAAGTCATAGAATCATTAAGGTTGGAAACGACCTTCAAAATCACCAAGTCCAACCGTCTACTAAATATTATCAGGACCACTAAACCGTGTCCTGAAGGGCCACACCTGGATGTTTTTTGAACCCCTCCAGGGATGGGGACTCCACCCCCTCCCTGGGCAGCCTGTTCCAAGGCCTCACCACTCTCTCAGTAAATTTTTTTTTTCCTAATATCCAACCTAAACCTCCCCTGGTGCAGCTTCAGCCCATTTCCTCTTGTCCTATCCCCAGTTACCTGGGAGAAGAGACCAACACCCACCTCCCTACAACCTCCCTTCAGGGAGCTGTAGAGAGCAATAAGGTCTCCTCTCAGCCTCCTCTTCTCCATCCTAAACAACCCCAGGTCCCTCAGCCGCTCTTTAGAAGACATTTTCTCCAGACCTTTTACTAGTCTTTCCACCTTAGGAAACCTCAGAAAGGCCAAAGACCTCCAGCTTAACCCTGCAGTGGAGGAATCACAGAATCGCAGATCGTTAGGGGTTGGAAGGGACCTCAAAAGATCATCTCATCCAACCCCTCTGCCTGAGCAGGATCACCTAGATCAGGCCACACAGGAACAGATCCAGGTGGGTTTTGAAAGTCTCCAGAGAAGACTCCACAACCTCACTGGGCAGCCTGTTCCAGGCTCTGTCACCCTCACCGTGAAAAGGTTTCTCCTTATATTTACATGGAACCTCCTCTGTTCCAGCTTGCACCCGTTGCCTCTTGTCCTGTCATTGGACATCACTGAGAAGAGCAGGAAGGGCACTGCCAACTCACACCCACTTCTGGAACTGAGCATGTGGCCAGACCGTGGAGCTGGCAATTTGGAAACGGTGCAGCAAGAAATTCCTGCTGCTTTCCCCCCCAGCCTGATAAGGACAGGGCAGGACAAACCTTATCAGTCCTGAGCCACTCAGTGCATTACCTAAGGTTGTCTTCCCTGACTGCTGCTGCACACCCTCACCACGCAGATGCAAAATCATTAATCCTGTAAGGGGTTAACTAAGAAAAATCAGTGCGCTTTGATTAAATCCGGACTCTGAAATATTTATATGTATCTGTGTGTAGATGAATTTGCACACATTCATATATATTTATCCAGCTATCCTTAGAAACACTGATTTCTACAGTTCTATTTCTTTATTTCCTGCAACGATCAAAAACCTGGTGCAGAAAAGTGGCCAGCAGGGGCAAAAGCCAAAGCACCTGGGGTTTTTTTTTGCCCCAGCTGAGTTTGCTGAAAAGCAAATCTGGTGGGCTTGGTGTTTTTGCTGCTGTCCTTGCTCCTCGGGGATTCAGTATTCAGACCGCCCAGCTAAAAATAACGAGTGCACAATTGTCACCAGTGGCTCCTTGTTGCACAGTTCAAAGCTGGATTGCAAATCCCCTTGGTATTTAGTTACAAATTTCCAGCCTCTTTAGTTGCGCATGAAAAAATCTCACCACCCGTATTCTGCTGTCTTTAATGTTAAAAGAGCAAGTAAAATCAAGCAGCTGTGTACTTCACAACCAGCATTTGTCTTGGCAACTAGAGGTGTGGAAATGGGGGTTAATTCATATGGGCACCTTAAAGCAGTATTGGGAGGGGTTGTTAGTGGAGGTTTGCAGAGTGCCTTGAGGCTGCCCAGGGTTTGCAGCCCTCCCGGTTGGCTTCCTGCAGTGCCATTGGAGGTTAAAAAAAAACAACTCAAAAAAACACCCAAGCCTGTATTCTTTTTGGGTCTGTGTCCTGGGGAAATTCAAACCTGAACTCGATCCCCAGCACCCTCCTGAGACCAGCCATATGCCAAACTCATAACGTCGTCCTAGTGGGCACTTCATATCAAGAGGAGCAGCCTGTGTGTGGTTGCACCATCCCATCCCATCCCATCCCATCCCATCCCATCCCATCCCATCCCATCAGGGCATGTTTAATTTGCGCTGGAGTTTTCTTCCCATTCTGGCCTCAGGGACAGTTCTCTGAGGCCAAAACAAACTTTTTTGCTGTAGTCTATGCGTTTGTTTTTTCTCCCTTCAGCGAACAGTCTTTCTAGAAGCTGTCCAAAACCTGTGTTCACCCATCACCAGATGGATGCTCATCCCTGTGAGTGCTTCACGACCCTAAGCACTGTCTCCAAGACCTCCTCTTTACTGGCATCCTTTTTTTGAGGTGATGTGTGAGCCTCCTTAAGACTTACTGACTGGATGTGCTCACAGACTTTACACAGTCAGGATAGCTGAGGATGAGGGACCTCTGATTTGGTGCATGTAGCCTGTCCTTGTGGAGAGAAAAATTGACTGCTTTGGAATCTGCCTCACTATGTCCTAAAATGACTGTGTTGGAAGAACATCTCTGGATTGGACCCCTGCTCCTTCATGTCTGCTTCCAGAGCTACAGGCATGAACACTCACCTTGGGACACACCATTGCCTACATATGATGCTTCCTCTCACTCTCAGAAGTCTTTGCTGGTCTCCCTTTATACCAGTACTGCCTCTAAGAAGCTTTTGCAGAGTCTGCTGTGGTGCTACATGTTGCTTTGCTTCAAGCTACCTGGATTACAAACACAGCTATGGGTGTTGTCTAATCTTAGCAACACGGAAAGAATAATGACTTCTGGGTTTTTGTGTCTTCCTGTATCAGTTAATCCACCTAGTGGGAAATAACTGTTCTCTTTACAAATACACATCTGTTGCTACATCTCCAGCTTTATGCTGATACAGGAAGAAATTATTTTTTTACAGTTTCATTGTCATTTTGCTTTTTAGGAAGAGGAACCAGCTTAGATAGGGTTTGAAACCAGCCTTGTTGGCTCACGTACTGAGTGTTTGGCCTGATGGCAAGCATAAGGTCATTGCTCTTGCTTAGTTCTATGCTCCAGTACACTCATGCAGGAAGTGTGTCCTCCTCTAGATACATATCAACACAGGAGTTTGTCCAGAATGGGCTTGAGCTTGGTGCAGCCAGAGACAAGACTGGGCTTGGGCCCCCAGGTAATTTCTGTTACCAATGCTCTCCACTCTGGCAGTTTCCCTGATTCACTTTTCAATTACTGTGGCTTTTTATTGTTGTAATGCCAGTAACCAGGGAGCAACTCTTAACTTTTATTGGCTCCACTGAGAGGAAGAATGTGACTGTTGCAAGCTGAAAACTTTCTATAGGATTTATAATTAGAAGAAATCAATGATGCTGCTTCTGAGACGATGTTCTTGGAATACACTGTAAGAAGTGATATAGAAACAAACTGTGTCTAGTCCTGAGGCTCTAATGTTCCAGGGGAGTGCCCTGAATGAAAACCAGTACTTGTACAGGTATGTTTGGTTCTATGGAGAGCACCAGGAATTGTCCACTGCAGATTCTGATGGACCTTAGTAACTATCCCCAGCAGAAACCTCCCTTGGAGTTGGAGGATGTTGTCACAAGGGAAAGTAGACCTGGTCCAATCCAGCCTGTACTCTCCTGACCCCTCCTTGACTTAAATTTCCTTCTGGGAATGAAAACAGAGTCCCTACCAGTTCCTTCAGTCTCTGGCAGTGATGGTTTTAGCCAGAAGAGCACTTGGATACTTATTTTTTCCTGAGGTTATTTGGCACAGGTTTCCCATGAAGTTCATCGCAAAAGGTCATCTTGGGCTGTGGAAGCCTCCAGCTGGAGGCTGAGACAGATGCAGGAGAGCAGGCTTTTGCCTGAATCATTTAGGTTAGAAAAGGCCTTTACGTCCATTGAGTCCAACCATTGACCTAACACTGCCAATCCCACCAGTCAACCGTGTCCCTAAACACCATGTCTACATTTCATAGATGTCTTGTTTGGGGCAGCCCTTGATAATCTCTAAATAACGAGACAACAGCTTTGTTTTGCTCTCAGACCTGTTGCATGTCAGGCCATGGGTGTCTTGAATACCTGCAAGGGACAAAACCACACTGGCTCTGCTCACACTTGTGGCCAACTGCCACAGCAGGAGATGTGCCCCAAACCCACTGGGACTCCTGGCAGCGCTGCTGGGCTGTGTGCTGTGCTAGCCCCTGTCATGCTGTTCCTGGGCAGCTCTGAACACAGGCAGCTCTGTGAGTGCTTCCAGCTGACCGTGCAGCTGCTCCTTGAGCCAGATGGGCTCTGAGCTCATAAACTACTGATCTGGGACTTTTCCATAGGACCAAGGTTTTTTGCTGGCCATATATTAAAGCGTAGAGCCCCAGTGCGCTCCATGCAGAGTCTACCGTGTTCCCATCTCTGTCTGGGGGCTGGATGAATGGCTGGTTTGTACCGACTGTGCCTCCCAGATAAGCTCAGCCACAGAAAGTTTATAATGAGAGGAAAAACGGCGTGTTCTGGAGAAGCCAGGAGGCTGGCGGAGGGGGCGGGAGCCCATGCAGAAAGGGAGCGAGCTGCCACACGTGAGGCTGTGTTTGCAGATGGGATCTGCTGTGCTGCGAAGGCTGAAGGACTCGCTGCTCGTGCCTAAGAGGCAGCGAGACGCTTCAATTCACAGCACTGTGGCTGGCCCCTGCTCCAAAAGCTCCTGGATGAGCTTTTCTCTGTATTTATATATAGAGAAAAGTATTTTCTTATTTTATACTTAGAATAAAGTGTAGAGTAGAAAATGTGCACATATATATATATAAAAATATGTGGGAACATATGAAATATTTTCCAAATATCCAGACATACACCCCCTCCCACTGTGAAGGTTTCTCATTATAGATTTTATATATATTACCAAGCAAACATGCCACTAAAGGGAGAATATTTGCCAGCCTGACACCTGGAGCTACTTATGGCTCCACCAGGACCACGCCAGAGGGACAAAGCCATTTCACAGCCTGTAACATGCTCCTGCTGTTAAAGCAGAAATGATTTTTTTTGTCTGTGTTCCCCCAAATCATGACTATCAGCACAGCACAGCTAATTTCCTCTACCCACCCCCGCTGCTGGCCCACACATCCACTGAAGGAGGGGTGGGAGTCCTACAGCACCAGCACTGAAAGCACAGAAGATATATTTTGCTCTGCTCCGTACACATGTCCCTGTGGAGGCTGATGATGTGCTATTTGCTGAAGATGGATGGGTCCCTTTTTCTTTTCTCCATCACTTCTTTCTGTCCTTCCACCACTTGCTCCGTTCAGTGCACTTGCATTTATGGCCCAGGGTGAAGCATACAGAGATCCCTTAGGGCTGCTCTGGGGGCTGTGGCAGGGCCTGGGGCTGTTCCCATGGGTGCACAAGCACTTTCACTATCTGAGGACCATGCCCAGCCATCTGTGGAGGTTTCACATCACCCTGCTGCCAGCAGTCTTGCCCCAGCTTGCTGCCTTTTCACAGGCAGCAGGAAGGAGAAGATAGGGCAGTGCAAGGGAGAGCATGTGCTTCTCCCTGTACCCAGTGCAATACTCACCTCCCAGCTCCTTCCAGTTTCACTGTGTACCTCTGCTGCTGGGAAAATCCTCCTATGAGTAGGCTCCTCAGCAAAGACCAGAGCGAGCCACCTGCCCCTCCATGTCAGCTCCCCTGTAGGGAACATCATTGGAGGGAAGAGAAGTAAACATTTGTCCTCACTCTAAAGTGGGGTGGCTGTAGGAGTGGAGTAAACAGCACCTTTCCCTGGGGATGGCCACTGCAGGCAGACAGCCTGGCAGGGTAGTCAGAGCTCACTGTCACCCTGACAAGATGAGCTCAATGCCCTGGGTGTCCTCTCTGCTGTATGGCCACGAAGGAAGGCTTTGTCACTATCTCGGTACATGGGTGGGAATGGGGATTTTTTTGCAGGACAGTAGATAAAAATTCAGCCTTGGCAGCTCCCAACTGCCTCCAGCAATCCCCATGAGCCTGTAAGAGAGGGAATAGTGCTCCATCCACTGACAGATCATCTCCTCCTCCCGAGAGATGATGTTTTACAGCTCTGCTGCTGCAGAAAGATGTGGTCCCATCCTGCCAAGGGTTGGATCCCAGGACTGGGCACCCTGCTTGCCCCGGGTGTCAGCAGCACCATCCTGCTCTCCCATCACTCACAGGGAGCACAAGGCCCCATCTGTATATACACAGTCCCAGGGCCAGGAGCCCAGCAGGAACCAGTGTCCCTATAGAAATAAATGTACATGCTTACACACATGGTGACCGGGGCTGTGTGACACCACAAGTGCCTGCTTGCTCAAGCTGTCTCCATGTCCATGGGGTGTGCCCCAGTCCACCTTGCCTTGCAGATATCCCAGCACCCAGCTGCTTGTGACAGCTTCTCCATCCCACCCTGGGTTTAGGGTGCCTGTCATCCAGGTACCACTTGCTTACACAGCCTTTGGGAACAGCTTCCCTGATGCTGCACTGGAGCACCTCAGAGCGGGAAGGGGTAACAAGCTGATTTCCATAGTAACGGGCTCATTACTGTGCTGGCTAACGGGAGATTGCTCCATTCTTCCCAGCAGCTTTGTCAGCAGGGAATCGTACCCACATTGATAAATTAAAATCAGATTTAAGTGCATATTCACAGCACTCTTAACCCCAAGTGTCTGGTCTAAGTTTGAACAATGAAATGATGTGACATTCAAAACTAACTTGGCCCGTGTGTACCATGCTGTGTGTCCCTCCAGCCTCCAGCCACCCCAATATCACCCACTGGAGGAACACTGCTGGGATGCCCTCGGCTCTGTGAGAAGCATCAATGTCTGTAGATCAGAAAGTGGTCTCTGTATGGGTCAAAACAACATCCTTTACCATCTTGGCTGGGTGGAATGAGACCATGCTGAAGAGCAGTGGTCTCTGCAAAAGGGTGTATGGGGTGAGAGCTTATGAGCTGGCCTCATCTGTCTGCCAGCCTGGAACCCAGGGCAGCCTGCACCCCCCTCCACAGCACTCAGGGTAAGTGTGACCAATGCTGGGTGCTTGTCAGAGGCTGGGGAGCAGGAGAAGGGAGTCAGGGTGGCCCAGGCTGGTGCTCAGCACAGGAAACCTGTCTGACTGTGCAGACAAGGAGAAAAAAACCCCAACAAATAAAAATGAAAGACAGAACAGATGCTCTGAGAGTACAAATACCCACCAACTCCTTGTTAACCTTCTAGAAATGTTTTGGAGGCAAGTTCTGAGCCTGCCATGTACTGGAGGTTAGAAGCCATCCACCTCAAGGAGGCCACAAACGCTCACTGTGGGCAATGTGTCTGGTGAGTACGAGCAGCACGGGTGTCCCCGTCCCAGGTCCTTGCTGGGGAACTGCAGTTTGAACACTCCTGCCCCATCCCCATCCCTATCATTCACAGCCCCACACTGGGAACTGATGCACAGCCAGGGACCAGTTCAGGTTTTGACAGCTTGACATTTTCCCATGCAGAAAATTACATTTAATATCAAAACCCCTGACAATTCAGTCCAATGTAAAAATATAATGGAAAAAAAAAAATCACCTTTGGCCTGCATGGTGTGGATGGAGGTAGGTTCCTCACTCCATCCTGCTGCTTGCAGGCTACGCTGATAGCTCTGAGCTGCTGGCTCAGTACCGTCTAGAGCTCTGGTGTACACAGCCCTTTCCCTGGGCACTTACAACTGAATCACTGGAATAAGGCAACAAACAAGAATGAAAAGCATTTACAAAGCTCCTGCAGAGCTACGCAGCCCAGAACCGGGAGCTCACAGCCAGCCTGAGTGACCTGCACCCCTCTCCTGCTCTGCTTTGTCCCTTGTCCCTTTCTCCCAGTGGTCAGGATGCTTCAAACACCATTTTCCAAATACTGGTGCTGCTACTTTTTATTTCTTTATTATTCCCTCCCCCCTGTTGCTACATGTTGCTCACTCAGAGTTAAGCAAAGCTCTTTTACGCTTGTCCTTCTGGCACGATGACTATTTGCTGTTTTTCCCACATGCTGTCCTGCTCCCTGCACACCCCCGTGTCTGATTATAGCTGCTGCCAACAGTTCGCGTGTCCATGCTGTCACGTGCCCCTTCGGGCCTCAAAGTTACTCAGCAAACTAACATTTGATAAGCTGAGATTTGGGGTTGTCCCAGCTCACACCCCGGGGCTTCCTAGGGCAAGCCTACAGTGCAGGGCTGGGTGAGGGAGGGAGGAGTACCCCCACTGAGTCCCATGGGCTCAGTGCTCACTGTGCTGCCTCCCACAGTCCCTCACGGGTGCCCCAGAGATGGCATTGGCTTTGTACACCAAGTCCTGTGAGGAGCAGCTGAGGGAGCTGGGGTTGTTTAGTCTGGAGAAGAGGAGGCTCAGGGGACACCTTCTCGCACTCTACAACTACCTGACAGGAGATTGGAGCGAGGAGGGGGACAGCCTCTTCTCCCTGGTGACGTGTGACAGGACCAGAGGGAATGGCTGCAAGCTGTGCCAGGGGAGGTGTAGGTTGGATATTAGGAAACATTTCTTCACTGGAAGGGTTATCAAACACTGGAACACTCTGCCCAAGGCAGTGGTGGAGGAGTCATCCCTGGAGGCATTTAAATGGCGTGTGGACCTGGTGCTCAGGGACATGGTTTAGGGGTGAGATTGCAGTGTTGGGTCGAAGATTGGACTGGATGATCTTGGAGGTCTCTTCCAACCAAAGACATTCTGTGATTCTGTCCTCACTGGTACCTAGTGTGGGGTTGGACCATCCCTTAAATCTTCTGGCTACGTGACACAGGATTCCTGGGTCACAAGCCGGTGCACCCAGCATGTTTTTAAATGAACCTGTGAAAACACTGTCATTTGGGTCTGGTGATGGAAAAAGTGCTGCTGATAACTGGTCTGTGAAGAAATCCACAGTCCAGGCTCTATGAGAACACCCTTCCCTCTGTTATAATCTCACCACCTGATGAGGTGTGTGTTGTCCTTTATTAGACACAGACTTAAACTCTCTGGGGTGATGTTTTAAGCAGAGGAGTGGGTCATTGTCTTTGTGCTGATCTCCTCTCCTCGCAGCTGGGATAAAATGGTTATTAAACTGGGCTAAGAGAAATAGGCCCCCTGACAGGTAAATCTCAGTAACACCTCCACAGAAAACACAGTAGGAGTATTAATCCTGGGCCCATTCAATTAACTTTAAATAGTTTAACTAAAACACAGAGAAGTGTTGGTTTGTTTTGTTGTGGCTTTTTTTTTTTTTTATTACTATTATTATTCTTTTTTTTTTTTTCCTTAGAGGACATTCTCAGGCTGAGGTCTAAATTAACAGGCTCTAATGATTTCTTCTGCCTAGTTTTAAAGCTTCCAGGCCTCGACAACAGGCTCCCAGTCTGATCCCAATCAAAGTGCATGCATAAATAGGTCTGCAACATCTTGACCTTCTATGCAAGGCCGGTGGGAGCCTTTCAGAGGAGCAAACTCACAAGATTTAATTAGGACAAGAGCTGGGAATTGCCACTTGGGAGCCAGTGCCTTCAGCCCACCCCACAGATAATGGAGTTTCTAATGGATTCCTCTCCCCAGTGTAAATCCACCAGCAGGATGAGGTGAAATGTGCTCTGGGCTGGTGATGTTTGTGTGTCCTGTTGCCAGCAGTGGGTTTTGGGCAGTCCTCTTCCCATCTCCATTCCGCTGAGAAGAGCCCACCCAGGGGGTTTGGTGTCAGGTCACTATGTGGGTGGAGTGCGCAAGATCCTCATGTTTTGCAAGAAAAAAGGGCCTTTGTTCTTTGCCTCACAAGAGGGGTCTGCACCCCAGAGGGACATGCTGGGACGCATGGGGGACAGCGGCTCCTTTGTCTGGCTGTGCTGCATGAGAGGTATTTACATCTTGATCCTGTCATGCACGAAGCAAGGACTTGAGGGGATTCTGAGCTGCATTAGCTGCTCTGGAGCTAAAGCTCATGCCATGCGAGGTGCCAGCTCATGCCATGCGAGGTGCCAGCAAAGCATCTTCCCAGACCTGGAGCACAGGCTATTGCTTTTTGACAATAACGATAAACCTGACGCCCAGCACGCGTGGGATTATGGATCAACAGAAAGCCAGCACCTACCACAAACAACCCATCCCATCTGCTTTACAAAACAGATTGAGTTCGACCCATCGCTCTTCTCCCCATTTTTTTGTGCACAGCCAAAGACAGCATCACTGCCTGGAGAAACAATCTTTAAGCTGCTTCTGAATTAGATCAGGCAGCAGAAACCTGGGTGAAGGAAATGAACTGGCCACGCAGCCCTGCTGCAGAATGGCTCCTGAAAGCCTTTAGCCAAAGGAAACCAATTTTTTACTTAACAGTTACAAATGTTTTGAGAATGCTGGGAGAAGTGGATTAGAAGGTGAGACATGTTCCTGAAATGCGTGAAGGACACGAATAATTAATAAAAGCTTTACTGGGAAGACCGAGAGGTACTGTGGGAAACTTGAGGCATCGTTGACACTGCAGATGATGGTTAATAAAAAAATAATAATAGTGAGGCTGAAAACAGCCCTCCTAATACTGCTGTCAAGCACCAGACAAAGCTAAGATGGAGGGCAGCTTCTTGGGAAGCTGCATTTAGCCAAACTACAGTTGTTTTTTAGGTTGGTCTCCTTGTTTTATAGCTCATGATGGTCTGTTCATCCTCAAATGCAAGTATGGGCTGCAATGCTCTGTGCTGTGGTGAGCTCAAAATAAATGGTGCTTTATGGGTCAGGTTTGCTCTAAGGTGATGGTCACCAAATATAAAGAGGAGACAACTGGAAAATGGCTGAGAAATGCACTAGCAAATCTGGGAGGGTGTGCAGCCCACATACCCCCAGGCCCCATTACAGCAAATTTTACTGGTGAGTGGGCAAGATGGAGAGAGCAGTGAGGGGCGCTTATTCAGCTTAGTGGGGTTACACAGTCCTGAAGAGAACCCAGCTCATAGGAAATGTTGTTCATACTCCCTCCAGCATCAGCTCAGCTGGCATAAACCTCATCACTTCTGCTGCTCCTGATGTGCTCACATTGCTGCAGATGCAGGCAAGGGTTCTCCATCAGTGTACAGATCCCTAGGAGCCTTTTGCAAGCTGCGCTTCAACATTTGGTCTGGTTGGGCCCCAGAGACACCTCCTAATCCAGCTGGACTGTGCTATGAAGCCAAAATGAGAAAGCAAACAGCACTGCCAGCCTGGCCCAGAAAGCAAAGGAGCATCACCATTATTTAATGCTTTAATATTCCTTCTACTGATGACTTGTGTAACCGATCACATCTCTGAACAGCAGCACAGAGAGGGAGCAGCAGGACACTGTGTGGGTGCAGCCACATCTTCCTTTCCCTTCCCTGCCCTTGCCATGGTGAGGTGTCTGTGTGGGGACATACTGGACTAGCGCTCATGAGTGAGACTATTCCTTGCATGGACAGCACTGGAAAGACAACAGTGCCCAGCAGATCCAGGACTCTTCAGGCTGGGGAAGTGGAGATGTGAATGTTGCACAACCTGTGCTACCAAGGAAGCTGCCAGGGCAGTGCAGGGGATGGTCTGTGCACAGATGTTGACATGGTTGTGCATGCAAACATTGCTTTTCTGCCATCACTTAACCTGTGTGCAGGCTGAGGAGGCACGGGGGGGGTGGTCCTTATCGAGGTACCTCAGCTCTCAAAACTCTCCTTGCTGTGTTTGCAGCTCTGGAGAGGAGTCGGGACACAAAAAAAGATGCTGGGGGAGGTGGGGGGTGGTAGTGGTGGGTTTTAGTCGTGCACTTTGTTTGCAGCTGGAGAAGCCAGGCCAGGGAATTGTGCTGGGGACAGGAGCTTGATCTCTGCTGTCTCTGGAAATATTTATTCAGGGCTTAAATGCCTGACTTCGGTGACAGACACGAGAAGACATACTGCGCTAACAGAATGGATACAGTTTGGGGCTTGAAATGGGATTATTTCTGCCAGGGTGACTATAATCACTGCCCTCTTAAATCTATAACACGTCCTGTGAAGAATCCCCCTAAAGATAAATGAGCAGCATGCACAGCATAAGAGAGAGAGAACAAAAAATTCTTAGTCCAGCACTAAACTTCTGTAACTTCTACGCTGAAGATCAGCAGCACACAACAAAACTGCTTGGAAAAGGGCAACTTTATCCTAAAGAGGTCACAGGATAAATGCACAGGACCATAATAGGAGGGAGGATGGGGCAGGATGGTCAGTGCTGGCACAGTGCTCATGCACAGCTGGGGCTCTGCCCGGCCGTGCTCAGTGCCTAGCACCCCTCAGCACCCATCACAGGCATTTCGGAGGCACCCGTGTCTACGTCACTGCCAAAACCTGACATGATGTTCAGGAGCACGTATGGCTTTATCATCACTAATTGCTTGGCTGGATTCAATTGCTTCAGTATGATGTAGTAAGTTCCTCATTTGTGCATATGGTTCATTTACCCTGGAGTTACACTGTGGATTTAGATTAAGCAGAGTTATTGCATAGTATATAGAGCAAAATATATGACCCTGTTTGGGAACATGATGGTATTTTTGGGGACCTCTCTTCCCTTGGTGCATAATGAAACCAGAGCAGGGAGAACGTTTCCCATCCTGCAGTGTGTTTGTCTGCATGGTTTGGGCCAAAATGAAGTGACTGTCTGCAAAGGCTGTGGGCAATCTTCTGGCCTGTATTTAGAAACCCAAAGTGGTGGTGACCTCAGGACTGGGACCTTCTCATTTGGAAGACATGTAATATTAAAAAAGCAATTTTTCTGTCACAGTGAGAAATTCACATAAGGCATGAGAAATTCATCCGTGCAGGTAAAAGTTATGATTTGTCAAACTGCCACTTTCTAAGGAGAAGTAAAAACTGAAAAATTTAAAATGCCAGAAGTCATTGACATGATTAATAGGGCCCAGGACCTCACAGACAAACTGTGTGCATCTGAAGATGGAACTACCCCAGTGATCTGGGGCCCCCAGCAGCGGTCCAGTCAAGGCACACAAAGAATCTGTTTTTTTGCTACTTTTACTACACGCCACCCCCCCACTGCCCCCAGTAGAAACTGGAGTTCTTCTAAAGCCCATCATATCTGCCCTCCAAAGCCCATGGCTCGCATTATCACACATTAACTAAGAGCATCGATGATGATGAAGCTCCCCACTGGGCTCAGCGCTGCTGTGGATCTTTCCTGACAAGTCTGTAGCCCTGAAGGTAGTCGGTGAATATTTAATTCAGTTAGAGATAGAAACACATAGCAAAAAGCCCTCCACTTTTGCACTTCGGTTTAGTAATTCAAGAGCAGAGGATATGAAAAATTGGCATCTGTTCACCAAGGCTCAGAAGATAAAAAGAAAGGATGCAAGTGATTTTAATACTTTCTGATTTGTTTCCCTCTGCCACATTGTGCTGGGATGTGGATCGGTCTTTTATTTTATTTGCATTTTGTAATTATTTTTATATAACATTTTGCTCTCCACATAATGACCATTATTTGAAAACAGGATTAATTGAGCTGAAAACCACAAGGTAGAAAGTTCAATTAAAGCCTGGAGTAACTGCTAAGTTACTCTGTTGCTAGGAGTACATGACTTTTTCCTTGCCACGATAAAAACAAGGTGATCAATTCTGAAGTCCCCTCCAGCAATTCACTTGGCATTTACTAGCTCCTGCCAGCTACCAATACGCCAGAGCGGAGAAGGAAGAAAATACAAATCAGCTGTCACTGCAAAAAAATAAAATTCAGGAAAGTAATTTTAATGCATGACTCAGAGCAGTGGGTCTGCGACAAGGAGAGAGGCACGGAGCGCTCGCATTTCAAAACTGGGAAAAATGAGCATCTTTGCTGGTACCTGCTGCTAGGCTTCAGAAAAGCTCAGGAGGCCACAGGGAACAGCAGCAGGTGTGTAGCTCAGCTCTGGGCTCTAGTGCCCATGAAACATAGGTGGATGCAAACCAGCGTGTAGGTGAAATGGGGTAAAAGCAGCACAGATTTAGAATGAGAAGGGATGATGCATTTTGGTGACCAGCTTTAAAAGCTCTGCATCAGATGCCCTGCTTGTTCGGGGTGCACTGGAAACCCTGACAGCAACCAGCCTCTTCATCTCATGAGCTCTACACCAGGACCCTGGGACAGGTTTTAACTGGAGTGGTACTGAGGACACATTCCCCGAAACAGAGGCTATAGTGGCTGTAGCTGGTTCAGCACATATTCCTTCATTAGCTTGTCTGACCTGCTTAACCCTTAGAAGTTTCTGTTCTACCTCACAATAAATAAGTGTCTTGGGATGCTTCAGGGTATCTTTTTCTGGCAGGTCTGACCATGAGTCTCTCAGCAGCCAGTGAAGCAAAGGAGACTTGAACAAGAGGGTTACAGGGCTAATGCAGATTTTGTCCAAAACTTGGGCTTTGGGCCTGTACTGTGGTGTATGGCAACGTAAAGCATAAATGGGCCTCAGCAAGTGCTGGTGGGGATTTGAGGACTGGCATCACTAATGGTCCAGAAAGTTCAATCAAACCCCAGCCCTGGGCTCCCCATCTCACAACGCACAGTCATGCCATGAAAGCGAGGTCTGTGAGATTGGGCTGCTAATTGTACGTAAGTTATGCACGAATTAGAGAAATATTTAGCTCAGCACTGCTGAAGGACTCTTGTCACACTAAAATAAACTACCACATGATAGCTCAAGTCACCAATCATGCAAACAGCACTCTGCTGGTGTGGCTGCTGGAGTTGTGCTGCATGTACCCCGTGACTCAGCAAGCCCAGGGACAGGGCCTGGGTGGCAAATCACAGTTGCATTTCCAATCAAAGCCCAACATGAGTTTGTCAGTCACCAGACCCCCAAGTCCTTGTCAGCAGCTGGCCATGATGGGCTATTCTTCCAACACTTCCCCAGGCACAGAGGGACAAGGATGATCAAGAAACTTTGCTGCTGCACTAATCTTCACAGGTAACCCAGGAATATGGCATATGTCTGGATGCAGCCCTGGTATGTATGGTAGACTGAGAGGTAAAGCAAGACCACAGGCTCCTGAAGACCTGCAGCTCTTGCTCTGACATGCTAAACCCTTTTATTTTTTCTACATGCACTAAAACAAGGCAGGTTTCCTAAGTGCTCACGCTCTTCCTCAAGCCTCAAAGTGAAGCTGACTTTTATCAGCGGTGAGAAATGCACGACAATCAAAAAGCAGCCGATCATTTTGACGATACAGTGCAAGGAAAACACAATCCTGTTCCACTGTGTTGACAGCTACGCAGAAATAGTTGGCTAATTTGTTTTGGTTCAAAGCTATCTCTGACAGGATTAGGTGATTCACTAAAAAAGGGATGTTTCCTACCTAGCAAAGGTGACATCCATTTTTATTAGGTATACCATAAACAACATAAAACATGGCAATCCACAAAAAACAACACAGGAAAAAACACAACCATATCAAAGCACCATATCAAAGGGCTGTGAGACACTGTCCTGCCCCAAGACACTTTCTGTACAGACAATACATGTCTCACCCCTGAACAGATCATCTTCACACCATAAGACACTTTTCTCTTGGGAAAATAACCGTGCTTTTGAAAAAAACCACATGAGAAGATGTGCAAACTTGTTCTGTATGAAAAAAATAACCCTGAACCCATTGCCTCAATATCCCGAATTGCCACACCTTACACCAGGAACCACAGGGAAAATCCCTGAACAGATAGAACCAACACTGAAAAAGATGACGTCTTAGAAAAAAGAATGATGTTCTTTTTGCCATGCAGCTTTCAAGCAGTGCTCAATCTCAACAAAGTCTGTGTCTGAAGCAAAGTTCCCGCTGGCCGATACATCTCACCCAGGGAACAGGAAAATGTGGAAAACTCACCCAACTCCCCACCCACAACTGCTGATTTCCCAGGGACAGAGCCCCTGCCTGCTCCCTGCTTACCCCCCATAAGATGCTTCATTTCTAAGAGAAATAGCCTTAGGAATTAAAATCCATAACTCTTCTGGATATGGAAAATAAGCTTTATGACACATCAAAGCTTTCCTCAGTCACTGCTTTCCAGACCATTCCCTGGCTATAATTTCCTCATTTCTCTCCATCCCACTGGACCAAGGACCTCACCTGTAACCTTGCTGAAGCCTACCCTGCTCCACAGATGCCAACGTTCATTTTCTCACCAAATTATGAAATGTATTAATACAATCAAGCTGTTTTCAATCCTGCAGTCATCAGCTTCTGTTTTGGCTCTGAAGGGCACACATCTTCAACAGCCTGACCAGGAGTTTTATCTAATAGAAAATGTCACTGATCCATGAGAACTCTGTCTCCTTTCCAAACCTTGATTTCATTAAAACTTCATTAATTGGAAGCTTAACAGTGAGAGGGAAAGTTGCAGCTGGTCTTTGCTTCTAGCGTAGACCTGGCAGGCTGACTCATGGGCTGACTGCAGACACTCACCCTGGGCAGGGAGCATGAAAAATGAGATCTACTTATCTGATTGATTTCAGCCCTGGGAGAAAGGGTCTCTTGTGAGGGACACTAGCAACACCACAAGCATTGGGGTGGCCTTTTGTCTAGAAGGGATTTTAGTTTCATTAGTCCTTGAAGCAAGTTTCTTTGCAAATGTTACTTAATGTTTATTATTTGCCCGAGAGCCTTGGCTCAACAGCAGCATTAGCATCCCGTCCCATCTGCTAGAGAAGCTTCTTCTTTTGCAAAGAAAAAGACAACGGAGTTTTGCAAAAGAAAAGGATAATAGAAAAGAGAGACTGAAATCGAGTGGCAGGAGGGCCCAGGCCATGGCTTGCAAAGCAAGGATGCCCTTTTGCCTTTCTTTCAGTCCTGACCTGTGAACATCTTTATAGCTCAATTTGCATAGGACAAAATGTCTGATAAGTCCAGTGGTCAAATGGGATTGCAGATGTCTCCTGGGTTATTTGGGATCTTAGCTGCAAACATGCATCATTCTGCGTGAGAGGAGGGGTTGAACCTGTCCTAGGATTTATCTTGAACTTTGCTCCTTTGTCTTCATGAATGCAAATCTTGCTGCATTACGTGCTCCGGCACAATAACCCTTCAGGGTTATTTGGTCAGCCCTAATGAAAGCTTCACAGCTCTTAGGGATGAGACACACACTCTGCTTGATTGCAGAAGTGCCTTTTGGAAAAGGTCACACAGGTCCCACTTCTCTCCTCGCCTGGGGTCAAGCTTCACCACCTGCTCTAGAAAGCCCTTGTCCCATTTTTCCTCGGGACAGCCCATTAGCAGGAGCTGTCTAAACACTGGTAGCTGTGAAAAATGATGTGCAGTGGAGACCTTTGGTTGTAGAAAGGGTTTTTTGGGTGTGGAGGGAGCTGCTGACTGCTCGAGGAAGTGCATGGGAGCCCCTCTGCAGGGGTGAAATGCAGATCTTGTGGCTGAGGTTTGTGGGGCCACTTCTGGGAGTGTGAAATTTGTCTGTCTCATCATGCCAAACAAAATATTTTTGTATTATCTGGAGCTGGTGTAGCCACAGTCAGATCAGACTTTTAATCAGTTTTGGGAGCTGTCTTGTGCAGTCCGGCAGTGTGCTCAGGTTTCATTGCACTGCAGGCATAATAACTACAAGCATGAGGGAATTTAACTGAACCCCACTCCCATCTGAGCCCCCATTCAAGAGGAAGGGGAGAGGAAAAAAGGAGAGAAGGTTTTCACTTATTAATGTGCTACACTCCACTGCAACATGTAAGATGCAGCTACTCAAGCACTTCCATTCAGACATTTGCTGAGTTAGGGATGGGCCTATTTTTAGACTAGCACATTGCCAGGTTAAAAGCTGCCTGTTGGATGAGGATCTTCCTCTCTAGGCACAGTGTTTGCACTCAGTTAACTGCCTCCCTTTAAAAGCCCAAATAATGAAATGAAAGACTCTCCCTCCCACAAATACAGTTGCAAAATAAGCTGTAGGGAAGTCGGACCTTTTACACCATGGTACCAGATCTCCTCTGTGGTTTGCATCAATCTAACTACACCAGGCTCTTAGCAGCTCGAGTCCAATCGATACCAAAAATATTTGTTGGCAGTTCCCCAGGCGCTTGTTCTTTCAGCACATTGAGGCTGCAGTGAGCCTTGTAGATTTATGAAGTCTTTGCCTGCAGGTTTCCTCTGGTCCCGATTCAGGCCAAGCACACACTTAGTCTTCCCCATGTAACATCAACACCAAGTCGCATCAACACCAAGTCACATCACACAGTCTAAGTTCAGTAAAGCCCTTTCACATTGATGAAATTTTATGAGCAAACATTTCTTTCATCACTATCAGTGGACCAGAAGGAAAATTGTGGAGTGTTTTTTTGTTGAATTGCCCCTTGCCCAATGAGCCCATCTGATGGTCTGGCTACCCAAGCTCACCTAGAGAACCAGCACTGTGACATTCATCCTTTGTACCAGGTGTGCAGACCTGCAAGACCTGAACTAATAAGGAGGTAGAGAAGAGCCGGAGCTACTCATTTCACACTTATGCCTGAAAGGCACATGAGGCTCAAAAACCACAACCAAAATTCTGTTTTCCTTCCCCAAGACAATGCCAAGACCAGGCAGCTCACTCGGGAGGGTTTCACACATGCTCTTGCCATGCCTCCCCAAGGTGGCTCCCAGCAGATGGGTTTTTTTAAGCTTTCAAACTCATTGAGACTGGTATTTTTAAGTCTTTTTTTTTTCTGACTGATCCCTGATGCCTCTTTTTTTCTCCTGTAACCTCTTCTCACTTTGCAAGAGTAACCTGGAGTGATTATGTTGTTAGTTTTGAAGGTGAGAGAAAACATCTGGGAAGAAGAGCTGGGCAGGTCTGTGAGCCCTTGGCTGCTTTGGATCCCCGTGTCCTGCATCTCCCACTGCCCAACACTGCAATCCCATGTTTGGGGAGAGCATGGAAGAGGCATTTACAGTGCAAGTATGTGATGACCCACTGGCTGGCTGCTGTGAGATAATCAAGCTGCAAATCAATGCCAGGCATGTCCCTGCCTTTGCTACTGTTTATTTGCACTGCAGTAGCCCCCTGAGACAGCAATCGGGAACTGCAGTGCACAAGAGAGATGGCTCCCCCAGCACAACTCCTCACAGACCTTTCAGAGCTATGAGAAGGAAAACAGTTCTGTCATTAATGACAGGATGCAGCAACAAGGACAATAATGACCCGAGCAGGTCAAGACAGCAATGCATACAGAGGTTGCATATGTACCCATCGACATATACGGGCACCGCTAGCTCTGTTAGTAAGGTTAAAGCTCTCTGCACCCTTTAATGTAGATGCTTTCAGGAGTTCAAAGCTTCCCCATTCCCTGGGTGCTCCTTTGCAAAGGTCAAACCCTGCTGACAATACCCAAGTGCATTGCAAAAGTTTTTGTAAGAACAGAACACCTCCGTTCCTCCTAAATCCCTGTGTTTTCCTGGTGGGAAAGGGATGCACAAGGTTCTGCATACAAGAGGAGGGAATCAATCTGTACCACAGGGCTGGACGATTATCCACTCAGAGGCTTTCATCAGCAGTTGGACTGCAGGGCATGGCCACCCTGACACCAATGTCACCCACAGGCTGCTCCACAACCGGTGTGTGCAGGGTGAGGCAGGTGTCAGCTATGCAGCATTTGCAGAAGAACCTTTTTGTGTCAAATTTCAACTTTTTTGGGTTTCCTTCTGAAGAAAAAATGCTTCAAAAAGCTGGATCTCACTGCAGGAGCACTGTGGTCCCTGGCCAGCTGTTCCAGATGACTGGCTCCCATCAGCCTGTCATCTCAGATGCTTTTCTTGGAGCGCTTCATCTGTGTGATATTGCTTTGAAATACCTCAGGAAGAGAAATCCATATCTGGCTAGATTTTTGACTAGCTCATTTTCTGACCTTATTCTTTCCTCTTTGGCATAGCCACAGCAAGGGGCAAGTGAAGCTTTGGCTTGCTGTCCTTAGGGTGCTCCCACACTCTGTGCCTTGTGGTTCTGCAGTAATTTCTTGGGCTACCTCATTCTTTGCTGCCCTGAAGCATTCATTTCACAATATCTGATTTCACGAAAACTGTATAAAGAAAAATAAAAGGAAATGAACAATTGAAAATGTAACTGAGTGTTGCTGCTCTTTGGTAACTTGGTCTCCTGTATAGCCCTGCAGACCACCACTGGTGGCTGTTTACTATCAATTCATCTTGCTGTCACTGGTGTAGCCAGGCTGAAATATTTGCTCTCTACCTGAGTGTGTGAAATGCACCTGGATTTTATCAGATAGTTGAGAAGATTCTGTCATGTCTGTCTGTAGCTTAGGCATCAAAATAGTTCAGCTTTTCACTGATGATTTTTTTTTTCCAGTAAAAGGAAATATGTATTCTTCAAACAAGGTGCCCCAATTTTGCACATCACTAATGTGCTCAGGTTTCATGAACAAGCTCCTCATGCATTAGACTAAGGCCAAAATGAACAAAAGGCCGGTCCTTCCTGGACTGAAGACTATGATTCCATTACAGATACACTTGTTGGTAGAGATACTCTTTTTGTAAGGCTTTAATGCAAATGGGAACAGCAGCAGAGAGGCCAGGACCCCTCACCCTACGGAGACAAGCTGCAGGAAGCAGCACCTGCCAAATCCAGGGAAAAGAGTTCATTTTTTCTTGAAACAAAATAATACCACTTTGTCTTCCTGACTACACAGCTGCTTGCAAAGGCCATACAGGAGATTGAGCTAATGGAGACAATTTCAACAATAAGGTTAAATTTCAGGCTGCAGATTTGTCAACACCATCCATCCTCTTTTTTTTTTTCGTGTGTGTGGGTTTTTTGGTTTTTTTTTTTTGTTTTTTTTTTTTTTTTTTTTTTTTTTTTTTTTTTTTTTTTTTTTTTTTTTGTGTTTTTGTTGTTATTCTATT
>JAAGNO010014174.1:0-19994 GCA_033439905.1 Ceryle rudis | reverse complement strand
TTCCTCCCCTGATTTTTAATGCATACAGCTTATACAAAAGCCTTTCTTATACAGTTACACTATATTCCATAATAGGATGTCACAAATCAAATCCCAAACCGCTACTACCCGTGCTTTCTAATTATAACTTTCTTGCTAAACATAAGATGACATAAAAAAAACCCCCACTAACTGAAGAGTAGGTTTGTTTTTGTTTTTGTTTTTTTTTTTTAATTGTGGTTGATTGAAAAAAAATTCCATATAAATAGCATAAGTTCATAACAGATTCTGCTGCCTTCCATATTAAACATTTTCTTTCCCCCTGCACACTCTATTTGGAGAAGTTTGATGTTGTTGTTAATTTTCCGAGGAAAAAGCTGATAAGAGCTGCAGGGAAGTGAGTTCAGCTGAAACCGTCTCCCCAGGAGCTCACTGTTGCCGAGTCACTGAGCTCAGAGACAAGCTGAGCCCAACGGCGACTGCACTGTGTGCGTGCATATATATATATATAAGCATATACATCATAACCGAATATAATTAAAAGGAAGGCATTGTAAAATATAATCTTAAGCAGTTTGCAGTATTCACGCATAATTCTCAAATTACGTAAGGAAAAGTTATTAGAGTTGACAAGTCAACATAATATGCAGTGAGAAGGAATAAAATCCAATTTCTAATATATACATGGTGTCAATTAATAAAGGAATGAGTATAAATGAGATGCTCAGGATCTAGGAGGGCGAAGAGGAATCTGTTTCTCTCAGAGCCTGGATACAGCCAAAGAGAAGTAGCCTGGAAAAGACAAGGACGAGCATCCCCAGGAAGAGGTGTTACTGGCAGCTGGTCTAATGAGGGCTGCCTAAAATTAAAAGGGGCTTGAGGAGTCCAGAGGATTTTATAAAAATTCAGGGACTGGCTCCTGTCAGGCTGTGTAAATTTGACATGCTTCCGTCAAGAAAATGTTATCATTGCTCAGATCAGCCCTGCAAACAGCTTAGATAATTTTCCTTGAGCTAATTGCTTTTTAATAGTTTGCTGTGTGAGTGCTAGCTAATTATAAGTCATGCGACTTTGTGAAAACATATCTGAAATAATCCTACAGGTGATAAATGGTTTTTAGGAATAAAGGAATTTTCAGCAGAGTGTGATTTTCTGAGCCTTCTGCTGATCAAAAATCCCACTTCAAGCAACATCCCAGAGGTGGATCATTATGTTGCCATTAGACGTAAAGAAATAATTCATCACATGTTAGTTATCCAGGTAGCTTTGGCCTTTCTGTTGGTGGCCATGTTCTGATTTCAAAGTAATCCAGCTGTTTATGCTCTTGGGTTTTGTTCATAAATTCTTGCAAATTGTTCTCAGATTCCATCATTTGGGCCTGTTACAGGAGTCAGCGAAAGTGGTCTTGATTCCAGACTGGAGTATTCCCCCAGAGATGGAGAACAAGAGGAATTGCAAAATAAAACTCTAAGTGGTTAAGCTTGCCTAAAGCTGCTTTCCAAAACCACAACAGTCTGACCAGCTTCAGGTGATGCTGAATAAGGGAAAAGTCCCTTTCCATGCTCACGAAACCAGGGATATACAAGTAGAAAAGAGAAATGAATAAAAGTTTTCTTTCAAACCCTCCATGCAGCCCGTTAGTCTGTCCAGGTCGTGTCAAAATCACATTGCAAGGACATTTTATTTGTTTCCTTTTCTATTAGATGTAAAGAATTACAGCCCACCAGGAGCTCTGCAGAAACTGAAGCCCCAGAATCCAGAAGGACACCCACTGCCTTCACTGCCAGAAGACTCCAGGCAGCTCTTGATGGCCTGATGGCACAGATGCTCCCAGATCTGGCTCCAACTTGTGCACCCCTTCACCTCCCCGTCTCTTCCCAAGCCTTGGCATTTACTGCAGCTGCATTAAACGTGAACTGCTGTCTCCCTGGACACGATGGGAGTCAAACAGGTGGCATTTGGCACATGTTTTCAATAGGACTTTAAGCAACTCCCACTTTTAGGTTTTTTAAAATCATATTCATGCTGCTAAGCTGCTAGTGACTCAGATCATAGCAAGGCCATTGAAAGCTTTTCATATGAACCAGGTAATGGTCTTTCTTGTTCTGCTGTGCAGAAATACATGCTTACGTGGTGTTACATACATCACAGTTTCACTCCTGAAGAGCTGCTGGAAGAAGGGGCACATTCTCATGGGCACATGACTGGTCTGTAAGACATTTCTCATTCCCTTTTATGAATTGTCAACTCAAGAAAGTGAAGAGAGAGAAAGAGAGAGAAAGGAGGAGTCTTGAGAATACAAAATTCAGTCTTACTGAGTTCAGCTGAAATGCTCCAGCTCTTCCAATGGCTCCACCTGCAGTAACGAAGCAACCAATACTGAGGAAGCTTCTGCCAAGTTACAACTGGTTGCCAACTGATTGAACAGTGCTGCTGGGGAGCCAGGTCTACTTGTCATCTGAAACTTTTCAGCTGAAGGTTTCTCATTTTGCCTGCTAACCCCTAGCTCAAAGCAGCAAATACAGAGAGAGGTGTTAAGGAGCTAGCTAGACTAGACTTCTTTGAAAAGACAGAGCTTTCCAAGGAAGGCTTCCTAGTTTCTGTGTTCAGGGGAGCAAGAAGAAGATGTTAGGTCATTGTGGTCATCTCCAAATGAGGCTGGTGTCTGTTTTCCCATGAGTCCTCTCACAGCTTCATAGCTGTGTAGACTTCAAAAAAAATGAAATAAAAAAAAAATTTGGATTTGAGTACTTCAGGGTCACCTACAGATCTGGGTGCTGAATTGTAGTCCCTCTTCTACAAACATCTCTTGGCACAAGCTTTTCATGTTATCTTTATTGCCAGTAGTAGGAGCCATCACCAATCTGTTCAGCTGTAAGAGCGGCTGTTGGCTGTGAAATGTGTGACTTGCAGCCTGCAGATGAAATTCAGCTTTGCAGACTTTTACTTACTGAGCAGAGCTACACATTACTGTAGAAAACAGCTCAGGAGGAATCAGGACTCAGCCTGTGTTGCCAAAGGCATGAGATCCCAGTGCTGATGGTGGTCCCAGTGGGGAACCGATGACTGTTATGGAAGCTTCCCTGGCTCCTGAGCACCCTGGGCTTGCCATCCACCAGGAAATACCAACATGACATAGAAGAATATCCTACAAGTTAATGCAGAGTCATCTCCAGGGACTGCCAGCTGGCTCAGCACATGGATGTGGTCCATGTGTCACAGTGCTGGGACTGGTGCTGTGGTTCCTTAGAAGACCATCAACAGCAGCAATCACATCAACCATAACAGGCAGGAAATCCCTCCCTCCCCCCCTCAATGATACCTTATTTCTTCATTTTGCTTCAGCCTTGGCAGAGACTTGTTCCAGACAGGCAGTCTGTGGCAGTTAGCCAGGAAGATGCAGACTTCGCTAACTACCGAACAAAAGGAAAGGCAGAAGGAATCCCTGGACGTCACTGGTCTCATTTGTAATTTATGGAATAAAAATTAAAAGTGACTGCTTAAATTAGAGTTTTCTGTTGACTCTGAGAGGATTAATTAGGTTTTTTTTACCCCCTATTTAGATGCTAATGCTGCAATTCATCACTCCAGTGCAATAGCAGGTCAATGGTGGGGTTTAGAGGCCTACAAGAAGTAAGTTCCTTATGAAATTTGGTTCTCTGAATGCTGAAACAGGAAACACTGAATACTCAGAGGTGAAATAGATGAAGCACTGGCTTTCAGAGACTTGCCTCTGTGTATGGCTGAGTCAAAAGCAGATGTCAGGAGAAAATCTTGCCTTTATTGCTAGACTGAAGAAAGGAGACCTTGACTGAATAATTTGCCAAGTTAATTTTGGAAGTCCTGTAAACTTCTAGCACACAAAACTTTTGCTATCAAGAAACTTCTTTTGCAGGAGAAAGCTTCTCCTTTCACTTGTCCTGAAACTTTTTCCTATCATTTCATTTGCACTATTCTCAGATCCAGTCATCACTTCCCAGACTTCTAACATATCACTCCCCAGTTAACCTTTTCCCCACCTGAAGTTTCCCAGTTGAGAAGGCACTACCTGGAATTCATGGCATTTTTCCTGGTCCTTCTCTGCAACTTCTCTCATCCCACCATCTCCCTTCCAAGATGCAGTGGAGCAGAACCCAATGACATCCAAGATGTGAACACACCACCAATTCACACCAGCATTATGATGAGCTCTGCTTTTTTTCCCTGTTCCTTTCTGAAACTTTCCTAGCTTTCCACTTGCTGTTTTGACTGCTGCTGAGGGTTGTGATGACATTCTCACGGATCTATCTGTTATAAATAACTTGAAGATCTCATTCCTGAGTGGTAACAGCCAGCTCAGAGCTCCAAAGACGCCCGATATGGAAAAGGTTGGGTGTCACTCAGAACTGGCTTATTTTTGTCATGGAAGGTGGGTACTAGATGATAAGCAACAAGAACAGCATCTTTCTTCCACTGGCCTTGTAGCATCTAATGGTGTCTTCCACATCCTGACCTGCACTATGGATCCTGCTTCTGCACGTGACTTGTAATAGTGAAGGCTCCAGCTGGTATGGCCATATACCCGGCATGGTCTGCATCTGCCTTTCTGCCAGCTGCAGAAGCACCTCCAGTCCCAGATCCAGTCCCAGCACCTGCCTTGGTGTCTCTGTGCTGCCCTTGTCAGCAAACTCTGGGGTTTGTATCCAAGCAACATCACGACCGTCTTGATGACGGCAATGAGGTTGTTTGAGCCCTGATCAAACAGACAACTCATCAGCTGCTGCCTTGAGTGGCCTCCAGTACCAATAACTTCAACTTTTATCTGTTTTTTATCATGAAGGACCACTCAGTATACACAGTGGTAGCGGTTAACAGCACCTGGCTGGCTCCCAAAATCTCTCCCAGTTGACCACAAGCTCCCAACTGAGCCATTGCATCAAAACCTTTGTGCTGGACTTGAGGTGTTGGGAGCTTCCAAGCAGCCCTGAAGAAGAAATCTACCAAGACTCACTACAAAACCAGGAACAGGCAAATACCCAAGTACTTTCTCAGGAGCCTCACTGGTTCATTGTTGCTACTTTCAGAATGATAAAAGAAAGGTCCACACAAACTACAGAAGAACAGACACTCTCTCCATTACTCTGCAGATCCTGGAGCAGTATTAACCACAGCTGTAAACCAGATACTGGGATACAGACATCCACGTTGCCTGCAGTCTTACTCCTGAATTCCTGTATGCTACAGCCACAGAGTAACCAACTTCCAAAAGTGAGGAAAACACAGACACAGCCTCTCAATGCAGAAACCAGCCTGGTCACTGGCAGGTTGTTTAGAGATAGGAAAAGTGGCAGGGCAACAAGGCACCATCAGCCTAGAGACGGTGTGCTCACTGGCTCACGGCTTTCACTGGAGACCAAACCTGGAGGAAAACACTCTGAGTTGGCATGAAAAGGACCGTAATCCACATATCAGTCCAACCTATGTTCAGTAGCAGTATAAATATCTCCCTGAAACCCCAACCAAAAATGTGCCCCTGTGGTGTCCTGCTCCCTTTCTTGGTGCAGTGTCTAGACATGCAAGTAGTTCACTTCCTCCAACACTGGCTTTTATGACAGGAATTTTAATTCTCCAGGCTTTTTAAGCTGTAAAAACATTGGTGTCCTCTACCCTCCTCTGCCTAACACAGGCAAGTGTTTATTAATACTCAACACAGCGTCAGTGTGATTCACCACTTAAGGAAAAGCTGATCTACCAAATGTATCTAAGGAATCTGTACAGCAGCCAAACGGAAATAGGCACAGCGCGAGGCAGCAGTTTTAACCGTGATCTAACATACGCAATGGATGAGGAGTCAGGATTCCCATCTTCTCTGGTGCATCAGTGCAAGCGCCGTCTGCCTCCACTCCTTTAGAGGCATGTTATGAAGAGGAAGCTCTACTCTGAGATTGCTCCTGGTTTTGAGAGGACCAGGACTGGCTCTAGCTTCAGATTCTTGCAAGACCAACTGATCTCTCAGCTTGGGTAGTTTAATACCTGCTGTACCTGATGGTGCCAAGTGCCCAAACCATTGCATTTGGACCCCAGTTTGCCTGTTGGGACTCCAAGAAACTTCAAGAAGCCACATGCTGGCCCTGAAGAAAGAAAGTCTGATCCCAAAGAAGCCACTCTAAGTTTGTAGCTGCTTCATATAAGCATGTGGCATCCCTGCTCCATCTTGCCGGGCATCTGCTGTGGGAACACTCCTGAGTCATCATCTGCAGAGAAGCATTTGGGGTCAAAGCAGCACAGACATGGGCAGGCTGCTGCAGAAATAACAACCACCAGGCTGTATCACCAGTCATGCAAAGCCATGCATCATTTTGGGCAGCAGTTTTCATGTGAAGAAGCCTTCGATCACAACAGATGCCATCTCAGAGCAGCCCTCCATGTAAGTGTGCTATTGAAGAAACATGTTACTCTGACAGGACAAGAACCCAAGCCTCGACTTGAAAGCTCATGTGGATTTCATGGTGATCTTTTCAGTACTCTAAGCTACATTTTAAATTTTATTTGAATCCAAGAGCTGTTGAGACAAGCGTACATTTTGGAGAACTGTGTCCTTTTCCTGCTGAGAGGAGTGAGAAGCATCTTAATGTTTGGTGGAAATTACTTATGTTTTTGACAACTAGCAGGAAAACCTGACACCACCTGAGCCTTTTGGTCTAACGGTCCACAGGAATTTGAATCGCTTGCCTCCCATGAATGAATAATACAGCTCATTGACTTGTCATATCACATTATTTTGCACAAGAACCCAGCCTGAGCCAACACTTTGGTCAAAAAGTCTCAAAGCCTACAGGATTTCATAAGAATTTCACTTTGAAAACATGTTATTTAATACTTTTGACTAAACATCAGATTTCCCACTGAAAATGAAAGGAAGAAACCAGCTTGTTTGTCCAAGTTCCATTCTGGCAGCACATATCTTTGGTCAGCCAGGGGCAACATCTCGACACAAGCTTTAGTTACTACCTCAAATTCAGTGTGGTAGGTCTGAAATTCCTTAAATGTACCACATTGGGCTGCGATCACTCTTGCATCTGAACCACCAGCTGTCTTGTTGCTGAGTTTGACTGGACTGGAAATAGACAAAAACAAAATAGCAATGGAATATGAAAAGATTTTTTTTCTTGGGTGTTATGAAAGTGGAAAATGGATATTATATATATAAAAACCAAACATAAAATCATGAAATCAGGACTGAATGCTTAGCTAATAAGTTGATTTTGCATTTTCAGTATGTCTGCAAGAAAATAATGCCTTGGTTTTGGGAGGGGGGTTGTTTTTACCACTTTTAGTATTCTCTGAGGCTGCTTCCCTGTTTGGCAGTCCTTCTGAGAACTCCTTACTTCATATGCAACTCCACATGCACATAAAAATAAACCAAAGAGAGAGGAAATCTCAGACAAAGTGATAGGAAAAAGCACCTGAACAGCAAATTGTAGCAGCTAAACTCTTTTCAATGAGACTTGGAGAAGGATGGAGCAGGTCTTCCTGTGTGTGAGGCTATGGCCAAGGCCAAATTACAGTAGAAAGAAAACCATGTACCTGGCTTTAAGCAAAGCCCAAGACACAGCGCTTGCTCCTCAAGAGCAAGAAGAGAGTGGAACAAAACCAAATCTGCAAACCTGAAACATTTCTTTTTTCCCCAGCAACCAATGTTTCCTGCTACAATGACAGACTGGAAAAAGGGATAAATGCTCTCCGAGTGCTTCCCTGGGAATAAGGCAAAGTGTCAAATCCCTCTTCTGCCTGCTAGAACACGAGTGAGTGTTGGCATTGCACCTTCTGGTCATGGCAAAGGCTTGGCCCAGACATCGCCAGGGCCTGGAAGCGGCGGAAGCTGGTAGTTTTGGTGCCTGCAATGTCAGCACTGTCTAACAGTTTCTCCTGTTTACCTTATCACTTCTAATGACTTCAGAATGATGGCTTTTCATGTCCTACACAGTACTGTTGACATGCACAGCCAAAAGGTTTAGCCAAAGGACTATTTGCTTTTCACCAGGCAAGAACTCAGCATCTATTCACTACTAGGAGAGGTTATTAATAAATGTATATGCACACACACATACTTGCCATAAATTCCAATTATCCACTCCACGGGCAACTTGGAACAATACATGGGGAGCAAGTGCCCCATTCTTCTCTGTTTCTAGGGACTATCGTGTCTAATTTTATTACGATGAGATTTTTGCTCTGAAGTATTTCAAATGCAATTAAAAAACAGATGGAGAAGGAAGATGCACATGGCCAGCATTAGAACCAAACTGTCTGTGCTAAAAGCTCTTGATGCAAGGAGAAATGATAAGCACGAGAACGCTTTGGGACAGCAGAGGCTCAGTGGGAAGGAATGCAGACAGGCTAGCAAACGCAGACAGGGGTGAGGGACTGGGGAAAAAACCCACGGTTTCTTGGGCTTTACTCAACACATTAGTCCAGAGCTTTAGGAAACGGCTCTCTCCACAGGAAGGAGTTTGTTTGTGATCCTGCCAAAGCAGTGACAGCTTGGGTTATGTGCCAGAGACACGCCAGCTACACTGCTGAGATCTTCCTCGGGGCTAAACCTGCCTGACCTCCAGAAGTTGGAGAGGTGATGAACTGGTGTAAGTTGTCACCCATGAGAATCTTCCCTCAGATACACCCCAAAGCAATCAGTCATTCGTGTGCTCCCGAGACTGACAAGCACGGGCTTCTTGAGGCTTTAGCAGGTGACATTTCAGCAAGGTTGCGACAAGAGTTTTTGAGCGATCACCAAGCAGATGACCTCATTCATTAGCCATTTCCATCCCAAGGCCATCACTTACATTTCCACCACCTGCTAAGGCTGCAGCCTGTCCCTCCCCTGCAATCCAGGCTGCCCCAGGAGGTTGAGGGCAATAATCCCCACGTCCCTTAGCATCCCAAACCCACTCAGATCTTCCATAGTCTGTTTGGAGGAACTGTGAAAACTAAAGCATCTATCAAAACCAGGAATCATTCTAATTTAATTAAAAATTTATCTCATTGATCTGATCATATCATAGAAACAACTGCACGTTCTGCCTGTGTGATAAGATTAGTTACTGGGATTTCAGAAGTCATGCTCCCTCGGTACCTTATTACACACTGAGACAGTGCTCCAGGAGATGTTAAATTCCTGCTTGCTGCATAAAGAACTAAAATGTGGGGCATTTGGATGTGTTTCCCAAGTAGGCAGAGGAGAAATGGAATCAGAGAAATAACAGAAATAAGTGCAGCTACAAGAAACGTGTCCAGGTACAGGGTCTGCCAGAGAGGTCCCACAGACCAGACAGGAGAGGGTGCTCAAAATGGATCCTCAGGTCCATTTTGAGCAGAAAAAAAGGGGTGTTTCTGTCCGTTGTAAGGTGCATCAAAGAAAGAGAGAAGAGTTTTGAATCCCACTGCTATGGCAGGCTGCAAAACCCAGTATGGTCAAGTGCTGTGTGCCTTTGGAATCTGTGCAGAGGGAAGAGCAAGGTATCTGCAGAGCTCCTCATGGACAATGAGGGGAAAACATGAAAAGATTGCTAATTATACCATTAACTGATTTACTTTTCCCCTGAGCTGCATGGAAATAACTTTCCAAAGCAATAGCCTAAGCTTCTGCTCTCGCACTGCTATATTTTAGCAATTACAACAACGAAGCAGGCAATCTTAGCACGATTCAGCACGGCCCTTTCATGTAGGATCAGAGCTAATTACTTAGACAGCATCTGCTCGTGGGATTCTGTGACATGATGGGTGTCTCGCAGACTGATTTCTGATGGAGGGGTGCACACCCTGATGCAGCCTTTTGTCAGCTTACAGGTGCCCACTGGGATGCTCTGACTTTCCAAATGTGGCCCCATCACCTCTTAAAATTGTGCCAACCCTTGAGCAAGGGTCGTTATTCATTGCTACAGACTGGAACCTAGATTTTTCTAGGTCAGAACACGGGAAATGCTTTCAGCTTAGGTACCCTACCCAATTCCAAAGAAGAGAGAGACTTATGAATCACTGAGTTTATCATATTGAAAGAATGTGACCTTTTTATTGTCAGTGATATTTTAAGTCAGATCTGAAAGTCTGTAAATGTCTTGTTTGTACTAAAAGCGAATGAGACTTCATCATCCAGCCACCCACGGTGACCTGCAGATTGAGATTTAATATTACTGCCTCTTCAAATTCAATTGAATTGTCATTATGCCCAGAAGATCCTCCAATTTAGTAAATATAATGCAATTGGCTTAAAACACCTTGACAGCAAATGCCCTCATTCTTTGCAGTTGTGCAGTACTTTCAATCAACATCCAAATTAATGGTTTTTTTTATCATTACGATCCAGCAATTCAAGAGATCCTTAAATCTGATTCCAGAGATTAAGGCTTGAGCCCATCTCCAATACTGAGGCTTTCCACTTCTGACTTCCATTTTGGTAATACACTGCTTCAGTATTTATGGATCTATTTCTGCTTGGTCCTGTTTCTTCTTTGCTCTATCTTCTTCATGCTATTTACTTTGGCATTATTAACAAAAAAATATTTCAACTGCCGTAGTAAGTTGAGTCTTGGACCTCTAGCTGCAGGTTTTCAGATGCGAACATCCAGAACCAAAGTTCTCATAATCAAGTATTTTATTTATGCCCAGCTAAAGTCTTCTCAACTGATTTCCAACTCTCATTGTCTTTGCAGTTCATTATTTTGGATGTGATTACTGCACTTCCTTGGGTTTTGCATTTAAGCAAAGCATCAAGTTATTTTGAATGAGCTCTCTGCACATCCAGCAGGACAAGAGCAGGACCTATTGACAAAGGAGGACTTTCTGGAGCTGTGTCCCTTTCCTCTAGACATATTATCAAACAGCACCATCTAACATCCTACTGCTTGGGTGTTTTAAATCACATCACTCCATAACACAGCCCTTAAAGTTAAGGAGTGCATCTCCTGCCTGTGACTAACCCAGAGTGAAGGTGCAGCCCTGGACAAAGTCAGGAGACACCAAAGAGGTTCTCGGTATCCATGTGCCCTGCAAAACTTGAGGAAATGTTTGCACACAGCATCCAACAAATCAAATCACCCCAAGTGTTTTCCAGTTTATTGCCAGAAATTGGCACCTTCATTTCAAGCAGAAAATCCAACCCTTAGGCCATTAGTTCAACACCTCAGGAGTGTTCCTTCACGAGGGCTGGAGCTGTCTACCCACCTGCCATGTAGCTGTACCTGCCAGACCCGCCACCAGAGCATCCCCAAACCACAATCAATTGTTGCATCCCAGCTGAGGGAAACCGTCCATGTGCAAAATGAGAACAAAAAGAAAGAGCCTGCAATGCTGTTGACTGCCATGTATCAGTGGTATTTATTGTGCTACTACAGCCAGATCTGACTCCCGGTCAGATGTGCCACAAATCACCACTTTACATTTGCTGTAACCACAGAGAGCCGGGAAAGCTCTAATTTACTTCTTAACAAGGCTCAGCGAAGTTGTGAAGGAGGACAGGGATGGCAGCCTTTGTGGCTCGGGTATGCCAAGCACTATGGGAATTTCTGCACAGGTAGATGACACAGAAGCAAGCAGCAGCTACTCCAGATTGCCCCACTGCCTGGGCAGAGCTAGAAGGCTTTACAGAAACACGGGAGCCCCTACAGTCCTCTGGGAACCTGTGCCCAAACCTGGCCTTGGACAGTACCTCCCACCCCTTGCCTTCCCGCAGGATCCCCACCATTACACTTCCCACCTCCTGCTCAAAGCTTGAGCAGGTTGCCCAGCACTGTGTCCACTCAGGCTTTGAAGATCTCCAAGGACACAGACTCCAACAACACAGGAATTTCTAAAAATCACCCTACAAAGCAAGGAGCAGGAACAGTGCTTACCCGAGGCAGGTCTCGCTGGAGTCAGCAGGGATGCCATACAAATTAGCGATGTTTTGTAGGACTGATCCAGCAATACTAATATTTATATTAACCATCTACAGACCAGTAACAGGGGAAAACCAAAAGCAAACATGCACTAAGGGGCTGATCAGAGAAGCCAGGAGTGATTGGCCAGACCCCGTGCAAAAGCCTCCTGCAACCACACGCTTTATGAGTAAATCATCCTATTAGCACACAAAGATGCTGAATTATTGTCACTGTAGGGCTGAACAGCACTAATTCCCTTTTCTCCTCTCTTTGAGGTAAGCAGCTTTTCAGCATTCATACAGCCTTTTAATATAGAGCATCTCTAGACATACCTACATGGCCATACAGCCGTGATGAGGTATGTGGGGATATTTGTACATCTCCTTCTGTCTCACTCTTTTTATTGAAGGAATTAAGATGAGTATGTGTCCAAGACTTGACCCAATGAAAACCATACCAGTCTCTGGTCCAAAAGCATCATTGACATAATGGTGCTCTACCAGCACAGAAAAATCACCAAGCACTGCCCTGATGGGATAAAGGTAAAGGGCATGTTAGGCAAGGACTATGCTGCACACCATGATGGGGAGAGGAGATCAGCCAGGCATGGGAGCACCACAGCCCCACTGTGTGACCAGAGGTGCTGGTGTCATGGTGGGAAAGGGACAAAGAACAAGGTGACAGTGGCAGGGGCATGGCAGCCACTGAGGGGACATCACACACACCAATGCCAGAGCCACAAAGGGTAAATGATAAAAGGCCCCATAAAGGCTTAACTGAGGACTCCATTACCCACTCACCTGTCTGACAACAGCTCTGGGCTGTGTTAAAACCAGCCAAGAGCTGGAAAAGCATCTGCTTCCAGTCACATTGCAGCAGGCAAGACAGTGATGCTCCTGCTGACTCAGTGCCCTTGATGTGGTGGCATCTCTGAGCCATCAGAGCCTGAGCATCTACTTGAAGGCACTGCCTAACAATTGTGACCCAAATTAATCAAAAGACTCTAAGCCCAGGATTTAATTTTGCAGGTGCTAAATTAACTGAATGGAGAGTTAATTCTAGGAGCAATTTAGATGTCTATCAAACGGCACAAGCAAGACAGACCTGGAGGTTTTGAAAACAGAGCCAGGCAATAATAATGCAAACAATCCTATGGAGATATAGTCGTGGGTACCGTCTCTTAGTAAGGTCCCTAATGACCTTGTATGAATAAGAGCTGGAATGTTTCTGCATGTTGCAGAAGACACACATTCAGAGAAGGAAAGTTAGAAGCAGTCTCGTCAGCAAACCCTATGCTTGCTTCACATTCAGCAGGAGAACATATATACTCGAGCTATCCTGGTCACTGGACATTTCTGCGGTGCAATAAACCACACACCACAGGACTTCTGAAATTGTTGGTTCCTGTTGCAGTTAAAATTTTAACATCATCTGTATTTCTTCTCTGTCCCTGGATGCACAAGTGGGACAGACCACTTTCGGCGTGTTTCTTCACGCAGATTCCGTGCCTTGTCGGCTATAAATCAAATGAATCCTGCCTTTGCTTCCCAATGGCTTCTACGTGTGTGTACAGCACGTACTGGGGCTTTTGTGATGCCAGTAGTAACGTGTCCAATCCTGGGGCAGGGATGATAAGTGAAGTCAGCAACGATTATCAAACAGATGGAAAAGAGCTGGGGTGGAAGTGGAGAGAGGATTAGATTTTTTTTCTGGTGAATTTTAATGGACTTTAATCAGCCACTCCACCTTGATTACCATAAACCTTTTGAGTCTACGTTTCATATGCAAGTATGCATGACGGTGATTGATACGGGTTTTTAACTCACCTAATTTAATTCCTGTACAGTAATCAACAGTCAGCTGTCTCCAAAGTAATCAGACTGGCCCGTGTGGGGAAATGAGAAGATCTCAGCATGGCTTGAGACTCTCCCAGCCCTGTCCCTGCCCTTGGTCCTGGGGCTGGCACTGCTCCTTCAGGCAGAGCCCTGCTTGTCCTTGGCCACAGCCAGAAACATTAGTGACAGCTGTCACAGAGAGAGGGGCTGTCAGAAAAGCAAGATGCAGGCTGACAGCGGAGTGATTATTCTGCAGTATATGGATCATGATCATCTTTACTCCACAGGAACCCAGAGAGATCTGCAGAAGTTTGTAGAAAGAACAATTCACTGTCACAACAGAAAAAAATGCACCCAAAAAATAGTACTGCAGTAAGAGCTGCAAGTATCTGTCACCAAAGAGATACCTGCTCTAAATCAGGTGCTTTTCTACTGGCTTGCTAGCCAGACAGGTTATGTGTAGCAACCAAACAACTGTGCCTGACAGTTACACACGACAAATCACTATGAGTTTAAAAAAGGGAAAACCCCTCATCAAATGTGTTGAAGTCATTTTCATTTTGCCAAGTCCTAAATGGTTCCATTTGCCGTTACAAACAATATAATAGAAAACCCATTTGATGTGTTTGCTGAAAAACATGCACCAGATAAATAAGAATGCCACGCTACTTGTGAGTAAAAAACATTTAAAAACACGCTGATAAAAAAAATAGGCACATATTCAGGAAAAACAATGCAGAAATTCTGGGAAAAAAAGGCAATTTCAAAGAGTCTTTGATGAAAGCTTCACTCAGGAAGAAAACAAAGAGTAATTTTTCAACAAAATTAGATTCATGAAAACATTTTGATTATCTCTAATCATCAGCATAACTATTCTCTAAGGTATTACCCAGCTAACCCAAAGCACCATTTCAATACAAGAGGAAGGAGCGCGGCACAAACAGGCAAGACTCAGCTCTGCCCTTAGTTCCCAAGATCCTGATCATGAAAGATTTATGCCAGCATTTCTCTGCCTGTGCCATTATGTCCAGCATGAATCAAGAAGATGTGAACTTAAGCACAAATATGAATCATCTCAGCAAGTTGAGAGCATGACCCAGAAGTCTGGCTCAGGATAGCCAGCACGTGTCCCCTTCCAGCCCATAAGGCTGCTTTGGGCTGATATTTTGGAGCAATCCAGCTTTATCCCACCTGAGTTCACTTGTTCCCTATTCACCTCTATTGTGAGGCATGTGCAGCACTCAATTGGTGCTTTTTTCCTTAAGCAGGAAATAAATAGCTGAGCCCTGTCCTAAACAGGAGGAAACTGAGCAAACCTGCAGAAGAGGCAGAAGGTGGCAAAGCCTCATCTGGCTCTGTACACACCAGGAGCAGAGCTGAGGTCCCTCTCCACCTGCTTGGATGTACCCCAGTCACAGTGGTTTCTTCTTGTTCTCTTAAACAATTTACAAATTTAACAAAACAGCAAAAATGCCAGGGAAGAGGTGTTCTCTTTCTGCACTACTCCAGCGCACACCTTTCCTGTGCCAAACCAGCGGCTCTTGGAGGGTTTTATCATCATTTGATTCAACGATTCTAACATATTCCACTTTTGCTCTGAAACTGCCCTTGGGATTCAAGTACTTTTGAATGTCAGGAGGAAAAAGAGATGCAGTCTCCTGAAGGCTATTTGAATAAGTACAGGAGTGTTTCTGAGCTGGGAGTTCAGCAGAGTTTTCACACTGGTCTGTATAATAAAGATGTGGCATTAGAAAAATGCAAGGATGGGGCTGATATGTAGCAAAAAGAAGCAAGTATTGGGGAAAGGATGAACTTTAATCGAACTTACTAGATCATTTGGTGAAAGCATGTGCCCACATACCAACTAGCTATAAAATAAATATTCATATTAGCTCAGTTGTCTCTTAATACAAAGGACACAAGTGCTGGAAGCTGAGGTTCACGGGTTTATCTTCACAGGGGATCACAGTTCCTGAAAGCCCTGAAATCTGGCACCTACGTACAGCCTGTCTGCCTTTCTGACAGCTCTTTTCAGATTCTGCTCCCCTAAAAAGCCTCAATTTATTTCATTTGTCTTTTCATTGCTCTGTCACTTCCAGAAGTTCAAAGGAATTGGAGCTTCGTGCGCGCGGGGGGAGCTGATGGATTGACAGCGACGTCTTGTACTGATAATCCCCTGAGCATGCCAGCCTCAGGGGGGAAACATCTAAACTAACGCACTCAGCAAGAGCAGAAAAAGATTAAAAACATGCAAATCATTGTTGTATGGTTACGGGGTTACTTCCCCCCCATCAGGAGAAAGCAATTGTCTCCTATGCTCTGCTCCAAAAATGGGGCATTTCCATGAACTCCACCTGTGGACCTTGCTGGGTTATCTCCTGAGATTTGTGACCCTACTCAGCAAAGGAAATTTGGACATAAGAGTATATCTCTAGAAGGAACTTCAGCATTATCCTGGCTCATCTTGAACAGAGATCTTTCCTTTGCACACTAGATCTGCTTATATCCATGAAGAAGAGATCAAAATCTGTTTTGAACACTTCCCACCACGCTCACACATATACTGAATACTTCCACCAGTGTCCACAAGTTACTCTGGACTTCTGCACCCTGATCTGTTTTCTTAATTATGAGTAAATGTACTGGGTTACATAATTATTTCTTTTAATTACCACTTGATAGTGTCATGTGTTATCCAACAGTAAAAACAAAATAAAAAATTCTCTGTGGCACTACAGACTACACCAGGACTACCACCTCTGGAGGCTGCATGCATCCCAGAGTGTAAGATTTCTTTCTTTGCCCGCACAGAAATATACTCAAACCTCCACAGACAGTCAAAAGACGGTGCAGAAAGCGCACAGACAAAGAAAGAGATTCTCAATGAAGTGGCAAATTTGTTTGAAAAAAAAAGACTTTAAGGAATTTCTCCTGAAGATCAGCATCTTTCCACGCACTCGGTAAAACTACAACTATGCCTCTGCTGGAAAATTGTGCTAATAAAGCCAGACCTTGGGGAAGGGCTACCAGAGGAAGCTACCCTTCCCCCTTGGGGAAGGGGCTCAGCCATTGTGGTGGCACTGTTTGCAGTGACAGGTGATGTTCACATCACTGACAACACGCTCTCAGTACCTGCACATCACCAGGACTTGATGATCTTAAAGGTCTCTCCCCACCAAAACTACTCTATGACTCTAAGAAAGAGATGATTTTGTTACAAGAACATGAAGTATCCAGGCAAGCCAAATGTGGTGTCCTCTGGTGACACCTGAATTGCAGATCCTTATGTGTCCTTTGCTCTGTGAAGAGAGGAAGAATGGATCCCCAAATTTGGAGCTGGCTTAGGATTTAAGGACTGGTGGAGCCTCAGCTCTGGAAGAAACTTCTTCCTGATGTCAGGAGTGAAGGGGATATGGGATTTGAAGCCAGAACTGTTGCCCCTGAAACTCCCCTGCATGAAACATGCCACCTCTGCTCCATCACCCAATGGTGCCTTTCAAAGGCATCAAAGTACATTCAAAGAAAAAAAAAAGAAGACACCTGCCCCAACAAAACCAGCACTGGAGATGTGCTGGAGTGTCTGAATCCCTCAGCAAGGAGTCCACAACAAGCAAGAAATGTTCTCCCCAAGCCCATGTTCCATGTACTCACGTACACATCAGATGTTATCATACACATTTGTTTCCTACACGTTGCCCTTTACATTTCTAAGCTAATCACTGAGAAAAGTACAATTCCAATTTCATGCATCAGACAGGCAAAAAACCCCAATGACACATAGAGCTGCAGACTGAGTTTATATAGAAGCTGGCATGGAAAAAATAACCTCTGAACCATAAGAGCTGGATGAAGTATACGTATCTGAGTGCTCCAGAGTGTGCACAAAGCCAAATCACCACCTTCCAGGACAGTCATCCAACAGGCAGGATGCCTCTTGATATAAATCTCCTGCTTTAGACAGACTTTGAACCAGAGCTGTAGTGCATTTCTGAAGGCTAAACGTGTAAGTAAGCTGGTTGAAGCTAAAAAGCACAGTTGGACAATGAAGTCTTGCTTTTCT
The DNA here is from genome assembly GCA_033439905.1 of Ceryle rudis. Classification (NCBI taxonomy): domain Eukaryota; kingdom Metazoa; phylum Chordata; class Aves; order Coraciiformes; family Cerylidae; genus Ceryle; species Ceryle rudis. The sequence continues at coordinate 2,226 of JAAGNO010014174.1, read as the reverse complement.
CCTGCTGTTGGTACCAGTTTGCTTTGGTTCACAACTGCTTCCAAAACTTTGTCATTTCCAGTGTCTCCAGTTTTGGGCTATACATTTGATCCTGGTGACTTGAGAGAACTGATTTTGTTGCAGGGAAAAACTAGGTATTGGTGAAAAAGAGGTCCCTTCATAGAAACAGATCAAAATGAGGCTACTCAAAAGTTATTGTTCACTCCTGCCTGTTGGCAATTGCCTGCTGCTAATTCATACACTGCAAAGGGGTTACAGGGATGTGACATTCTCACTGTCTGGGGACAGCCTTACCACCATGATCCAGGCCATGAACCTCTCCAATGTCCACATGTACACCAGCAAATGTGACAGCACTTCTGTGCTGGATACACAGACTGTGAAGAAAGAGAAGTCTCTTGCTGATGGATTCATCACCTGCAAGTGTTCAGTTTTCGCTGTGTTGCGACAACAACCAGTGAGTGCAATGCACTCACTGGCAATGTCTTTGTTGACAAAAGAAGATTTAATAAGGCAATCAGAATTGTTCTCCTTCCACTGATAACAGCCTCAGCACCAGCAGAGCTGGCTTCCTGTATATAAATCAAAAAGGCACTTGAAACCCTTGGGGGGGACTTGTCAGATGGCATTTAGTTGTTCCCGGTGCACACGTTTCCATCTGAGCCACTTTTCTACGACTTTATACCAAATGGAGAAAAATAGACAATTTTGAAGCAAGATGCATCTCTTCCTGAGCTTGATGCCTAAAGCAGATCCCTTGAATGGCATCCTAGAAGTGGCTATTTCTCTCTGTTCACTCTAAAGGGAGTCTAAGCAGTGTCCCAGGTCAGCTGAGATGAGCTGCACACTATCCATGCCACGTACATGGCCAGAGTCACCCTGCTCATCACCACAGCACAGCCATCTGCATCCTTGCAATGGAAAATCTCACAACATTTTAAGCTTGGATCAAAGAAACCACACAGCAAATCTAAAACACAGGAACAGATATTGCAGGACACATTTAATTTCTGAAATTAGAAATGCAGCCAGAATGCTGGAGCTAACGGCACACTGGGTGAACTTACTGACTCCAGTTGAGCAGAATCCAGCATCAGCTATCACAGAAAAATCATCAAATTAACTCCTCTGCAAGGGATGAGAGGAGAAAACTCACATATAGGGAGAAGTTGTGTTAGGTTTATCTACTGGAATTCATAAAGAAAAAACCCTCTCTAAGCAAAATTGTCTCTGTACAGAGACAAGTGCTGCTGGAGGCAGCACAGCTCTGACACGGCCCCTTGTCCCCTGCCTTCCCTCCCACACCATTGCTCACCATGGGCTTCTCCTTACCCTGCCCTGCGCTACTGAGGTTCCCACACATTTTCTCCTTCATTTCACTCTATTAAAGCACTAATTAATTGACCAGATCACAAGAGCCCAGATCTCTCCCCAGGGACACCGTTGCATTTGCAGTGACAACTGCAAACAAGATTACGGATGGGCAGCTTTGCACAGCAATTCATTAAAGCATCAGCAGTCATGCTGGGGAGGAAACCGCTTTGTCCCATCCCAGCCACGTCCCTCGGCTCCCCTGTGTTCGCAGCCAGCTCCAGATGCAATACCAGGTAGCTGGGTGTGGTCCTTGTTCTATTTTTCCCGCATCCAGGGAACAAAATGCCCTTTGGTGCACACTGCTGAGCTTGCTGGCTCTGGAGCACAGGGGTCTCTGCTGTCTCTGGCCTGTCTCTGGCTACCCCTCCTTCCTTGCCCAGGGGTGCTGCAGGATCTAGCTTTGGCTATACCCACTCATCCACCAAAGATAACAAACCCAAATGTATTCCTCCTGCTAGAAGAGGTATGTGGAACCCTGGAGGAGAAAAAAGGTTCTTCCAAGCCCAGAAAACATGAGCAGTTGCTAAGCTGCTCTGTTTGCAGGACCTGTCTTGCCAATCTTCCAGTGTGTGTGTCCCAAAACTGCAGAGACATCTCTCTGGAGGAAACATAAGCAGTGTCTCCCCAACCAGAAGCACTGCGTTGGTATTCTGGTCTTCCCACTCCTGCGAAGGGGCCTTATTTATCCTAAACCAACCAGACTCCTCCTGAACACCAGTGAGTTATACTGGGCGATATGTAAGGCGACAACTGGGCACTGTGTCTGAGCAGATGCTATAGGGCTGTCCCCTCATGCAAGACGAAGCTTCTTCCAGATATCCTTGCACAGGCAAGGAGACATTAGCGCTGCCT
>JAAGNO010014173.1:109383-159472 GCA_033439905.1 Ceryle rudis | reverse complement strand
TGAATTAATCAAATAAGAGAGATGTGGGTGATAGAGTGAATAGAAAAAAGGAAAAAAAACACAAAGGGAAGGGGGTGGAGGGGGGTTGGGGTGGGGGGGGGGGGGGGGGGGCGGTGAGAAAGGGGTTTTAATGTAATGGAGTAATACTTAATAATTTTGTCAGGATTTAAGCCCAGCCGGCACCACGCAGCTGCTCACTCACTTCACTCTATCCAAGGATGGGGAAGAGAACTGAAAAAGAAGAAAACTTGTGGGTTAAGAACAGTAATAAATAACATATAATAAATAAAATACTTTAGTAATAGTAATAAAAGTGAATATAACCAAGGAGAGATAAATAAAACCCAAGAAAAGACAAGTGATGCTCAATGCCATTACTCACCTGCTGCTGACAGATGCCTGAGCAGTGATCCACCCCTTCTGGCCAGCTCCTCCCAGTTTATATACCAGGCATGATGTTTTATGTTACGGAATATTCCTTTGTCTGGTTGGGGTCAGGTCTCTTCTCCACACTCCTTCCCAGCTTCTTGTGCTCTGCCCACCAGCAAAACACAGGAAAGTGGAAAGTTCTCGATTCCTTAGCAACAACTAAAAGCGTCAGTGTATTATCAGCATTTATCTCACACTGAATCCAAACCAGCACTATTCTGGCTGCTAAGAAGAAAAAAATATCTCTGTCCCAGCTTGTTTACAATTGTTTGGTTTTTTTCTTCCCTTAGCCAAAATTGCATTATCTGGAACAGCTCATCTTTCATACAGTTTACATTACCTTCTGTAAATCATCATCAAAATAATTTACCTACTTCTTACTTTAAAGCAACTTGCAGCATGACATCATTAAGAACAAGTTCCAAGTAATCGCTCTTCCCTGTCTTCAGGTAGAGAAGTTCCCTGTTCAACTCACCTGTTCAACAGATAGAAAGAGGCAAAGTAGGTCATTCAGAAGGCCCTGAAAAACGCCACGATGGCAGCTCATAGTCCCGAATATCACCCGTGGCTGATAATAAGATGGAAAACTAGATTTTCCTGCAGGAATTTTGTAATTGCAATTTGTAAGTGGCTATGGCTGAATCCCTCCTACTTAACTCGTACAGCTACCATATCTTTTCTTGTTCGTGTGTTAGCTGTGGCATCTGGTTCCCACATAAGTTAGCCTTGAATGTCAATATACGGGGAAAAACTGTATGAGTGTCACATTATATAAAGTCTGTCAAGGCCTGGGAGGCAAAATCTTGGTTTGTGTTTGATTTAGGGAGAAGGTTACCTTGATCTGCAGCTCACCCACAGGCTGATAATGATGAGCAAGGGCTTTGTGCCTCAGTTTTTGTGAAATAAACCTTCTATTTCAGTTGGTTTTCCGCTTCCTCATCCATAAGGTTTCTGAGCGTGCTGGCAGTTAAATGGTATGGATGTTTCCGTGTCAGTGCTCAAACCTGAAGGCAGAAAAATCCATTTCTCTTCCATTTTTAGACAGCATTCAATACTTTCTCTGACTTCTTTTTTCCCCCCCTTCTGCGGTCGATGGGTAAGAGCAACATTGCCTTTGCTCATCTGGATATTAATCAAACACCAGAATCACTTATTGATGCAGTCAGGGTGGCTCTAAAGTCACAGAGGGGGGGATCTGACCCCCTCGTCCCCCAACCCCCCCCCCGCCCTCTCTCTGAATGGGACAAGCGGCCACCATGGCAACCAGGGTTTCCCTGACAGAGTGGCCTGGGTCGGTGGTGTAGTGAGGTCATGCCCAAGGGCAGGTGGTTCCAGCACAGAGAGCAGCCTGCTGGAGCCTGGGTGAGGGCTGAGTGGGAGCCCCATGGGAATTTTTTATCCTTAAACCCTCCAAAAAGTGTTGTGCTCAGGGTGATGTTGTCCTTTAGCCAGAAATGATGTTTCCCATTCCTGATGTTTATGAGGAAAATGGGCACTTTTTTTTTGCCAGTTTTCCAGCAGTGCTGGAGATCTCTCATTTTATATTTAGCCCTGGCTGATTATCTTCTGGAAAATGCCAGCTGACATTTGCTTTAGTTCTCGCCCTCAGGAGAAGTGCCACAGCCCCGTTGAAGGCCCTGGGCTGGGGCATCTGGGCATGCCAGGGCACTGTGACACAAGCCTGGCACAGGCTTGTTCTTCATTTGCTTAACTCATGGGGCCTAACGTTTGGTTGAGCTGTTCCCCAAAAGGGTTGTACTTTCAGACCTACAGTCGTACAACCGCGGGAGCAATGTAGGGGGCAAAAAAAAAGACTTTATAAGGCGGTTTGGTAGATGGACTATTGCTATAATAAGCCATTTTTGGAAAGTTCCTGGAGAAATATTCCTGTCTGGTTACTCATCTACATCGTATGGTCTTTATGGTAGGGGTTGTGTTGTGTGAAGAAGGCTCCTGATTTTTCCAGAGGCCACTAGGTGCTGCTGCAATCCAAATAATAAAAAATAAACAGGAAAATAGCATTTTACCCACATTTCTGATCAGATCTATCTGGGGTTTTTTTTGTCATTGTCGTCCTTATTTTTTTAAATAGATCACTATTTTCTTTGTTTTCTAGTTTGCTCACATTGGAGTAGGCCAGAGTCAACTGGAGTCGACAACAAGCTCTGCACTAAACCAGGACCAGAACTCGGGAGCAGCCCGGTATATCGTGGCTAGTTTGCCAGCAGCCTACAGAACTCGGGAGCTGGTGAGTGAATGTGGCAACGCAGTCCATTTCCAGAGCTCCTTTTTGCAAGCTCTCACTTGCTAAGTGATAAGAACAGCACTTCGAGTAGTTAGCGAAGCAGTTGCAGCAGCCTGGCAGACTTTGCGCCTCAGGGAATAAAAACCTGTGTGTAAAGCCCTATAAGGAACATTTAATTGAAATTTGATGGTCTGTTTTGAAGTGAATGACAGAAATTCTGTATATTCAGGCAACGGATTGGTTTTTTTGATCATTGACAAGTTACAACCTTCCCATTATAAACATTTTTAAGGCTTGCTTTAAAATGAGGAGATTTGGAACAATTTTGGAAGCAAACAAAATACACCGTTTCAAAATCCTGAGTATTTAAAATGTTGCACTTTCACAAGCACCTTTTTATGTCCTCATTTTATCATCACACTGAGCTTTGCTTTACCCACCCACTTTGTGCACAGAATGTTTTCTATTTTCATTTTCTACAAGCATAGCAATTACACTGAGTTCCTTTCACAGATTTTTCTATAATGAAGAGCAGAAATGGGCTAGGAAGGGCTATTTAGAAGGGAAGCTTGGGGCTAGTGAAAGGAGAAGGAGAAGATTATACTATTACATGAGTCTACGTCTTGTTAATATTACATAGACCTTTCTGTGCAGCCTCTGGCCTTAGCCACTGTCTGAAAAGGAGAACGGGGTTAGATGGACCTTTTATCAACACTCGTATGACTGTGGACGTGATGGTTTGTGTCCTGTGCTCACCAGCCCTTCACTGTTGCAAAGAATTAGAGGAATTCCTGTCATAAAACGAGAATGAAAATGAGAACAGCAGGGAGAGTATGAACTTGCATTCAGGGCTAAAGTGTGATGTCACGGGAACAATCTGAGGAAGTTTCTTCATGGGACATTATTAAAGAGGGCTGATAAGAGTGTTGGAAGCTCATCGCACGGCAAGCTGCGTGTCTCTAATCTTTTTGTATGAGGGAACTCACTGGCTCTGAGGTTAATTTTCTCAGAAATATAGCAGCATTTAAGCTTATATTACCTCTTATTTCTTACTTCATGATACTGCTATAATTATTTTGTGATAGATTTTCTTTTTTACCCATTAGTTAATATGCAGAATCCTTCCAGACATGATATTCAATATTTACCATCTCGGGTTTCAATTTTCTTGCGAGATACAGGCACTAGTAATAAACACTAGCCCTAAAATGTTAAGACTGACGTGTAATTGCAGTAGGATATTCTAGTAAGTCCTACATTTTACTGACTTAGAAGGTGCTTATTTTTAAACTCATCTGTGAGAATGTATCTGTTGAATTTACTTATCCATTGAACGCCAGTCTGGATGAATCTGTGTGAGAAAACAAGTGAGTGTGTGGCAGGTACCTAAAAAAGGTAGAGAGTCTGTCATACCTTAAGATACAATTGTGCAGCTGACCCTACGCAGGCATATTTTGTATGTGGTGATTTTTCTGGCTGGATCTATCAAGTTCCACTTACATTTATCTTTACATTGTGAAATACATGAAGATAAGTCTCAACTGTCTGCTCACATTATCTTTACAACTGACTCAGATTCACTTTACGCTTGAAACACGTGTTTTAAATCGTGTTACATTAAACTTGCTCTTCCCTTTGGAGGTGAAGATCATAGTTGGCAGATGAAAAATGTATTGCAATATGTTAAAAGTAATAACTACTAGAACATTTACAGGAAAAACATAAGTTCCCAACACACGCAGGAAAATAATGTTTGGGGAAGAACAGAGGCAATCTAGTCCAGAAGCCCAGAAGATTCTAAGAGTTTTCAGTGTTTCAGTTTTTAGCTATTTTTATAATATTGCAATGCTATACAATGATATATAATAAACTTTAAACCCACCTAATATGTTAAATTACTTTTAAAATAGTTCTTCTGCGGTTGTCCCTTTTTTCTTCTAAAACTCTAGTTTCATTTTAGCAGCTGGATGAACATTATGTTAAAGAATGAGATCATAAATTAGTTATGCAGTTAATACCTCCTCCACTTCCCCTGCAACAAGCAGTGTACATGACATTCAGCACATAAATCATAGATTAATCCAGTTCTGAGGTCCCTTTTGTAGTTCATTTTAATTAGCTTTAGACTTACTAGTGAATCAAACAAGGCAATGCTGACATATATTTTGCTGCTTTAAAAATTCACACTTTTCTATTAATCATGTATATATTCAGAAAGTCAAAGGAGCACAAATCCTCCTGATGATTTCTGTAAAAAAAAAAAACAAAAAAAATACAGAGGGTCCACATTACCCCTACAAAATTATGTGCAGTTGTAGACTTAACACATGAATGTAACTTCTCTTTGAACGCAGGCAGCTGTCATTCCACATTGTCAGAATATAAGCACTAAGACTAGTAGACTTCAAACAAGGTATGTGAAAATTCATCATTTTTTTGCTATAATTTCTTTTTTTTTTTTTTTCAGAGAGCAGTGAACAACGATTTCCCATTTTCTTCTCATGACAACAGACACTGTCTACAGAATGTAGGAGAGTATTTTGATCTTGTAAGTGCCCAGCACTCAGAAAAATCAAGCAAGTTCCTATCTCTCAGCCTGCCAGAGATTAAACGTAGTATCTTTTCTCTTCCCTGCAAAAATTAGAGATGCTAAAGATTGTGAGAAGAGAAAAATGTAAACGGCAAAGACAAAGCACACATTTTTTATTACTATAGGGTTGGGACTCCCCCGGAGCTGGCACAGAGCAGCCCACATGGTCATTGGGAGTGGCTGTATTCAAGTGGAACAAAATCCTCATGATCTGGGTCTCCAGCAGACATTTTCTAGCGGTCCTGGGTTTTATGTCTCAGCACGGTTTTGTACCCAGTTACACATCCTGTTAGTCTGCTAAAAATGATTGGCCCTGTGATGAACTTTTGCAGGGCTCTCAGCCAGTCATTCACAGTCCCATCTATTTGGTACAGACTCCTCTTTACCCTAAGTTTAACCAAAATCCATAGGACACCCACAATAGATCTCCAGCATGTATTAATTTCCAGTCCACATCTTTTCATGATATACCTCTTGAAAAGGATGTCGTAGAAGCCACATCCTTGAATAGAATTTAAATTGTTTGGGGCTTTTCTGTATGTGCAACAGTTTCATGTTTTTCCACTTTTCTTAGCTTGTTGACACCTTTCTAGGCAGCAAAAGAAAGAGGGCAGCTCACAACAATAATGAGTAGAGGAGAAAGCAGTGAATTGTGATACTGAATGTTTGTCTGACTTCAGTGTCTCTTAGACCTGGATTTTCTGGTGTTCATTACTCACCCAGTAACCTCCATTTCAGTGCACTTTGTGCAGTATCTAGAGATACTGATCAACCATAATTCCAAATAAATTTCCTGCATGCTGTGAAGTGTGAAAATCGGGCTTGGTCTCTCTGTGTTTGGACACGCAAGGGATAGCTTTGAAGATTCAGATTTCATGGCCTGTCTCAGTTTCTTTATTGCAGTCCGATCATAAAATTATTAACCTATTTCTTTGGGTTACTCTGAAGATTAATTTATCTGGGTATGGCTAAATAGCCTTGAGTATATAGTACGCTACAGAAATGCAAAGTCTAAGTGGTTTATTAGTACTAAGAGGTGGAAGGTCAACAGATTTCCCATTATATATGCAACCAGAAACGTTCATACAGGCAAGTCTGACAATATTATTTTTAACTTGCTAAAGATCAACGAGGAGTTCTTGAAATCACTGTGGTAACAGCTTCGTTAACTTCCCAGTGGGGTAATGACTGTTACAAGATTCATCTGTGAAACTGTGATTCTAAGTCATATGTTTACATGAATTTTTCTTTAATTTTTTTTTTTTCCCCTAGGGTATGGGCCGAAGGAAGGTGGAACCACAGAGACGGCAGCATAACTCACACAACTTCTTCCTATGGGCTCATGAAGCAGTCCCTAGCAGCGAGGATGGCTTCTCCATTTATCAGACATCGTTTGTGAAAGATCAAAATACCAAGAGCCCCTTTTGGAGGCGGTATCCAAGGCACCACTCAGAAAAATGGTGCACTGGCCAACTTGTTCATGAGAATGAAAAAACCTGTAGCCCAACAAGTCATCTGAATAATCAAAACACATTTGTAGAACCGACTTACCATCATGAGAGCCTTTTTTCGAGAGCTGAACTGCTCGTTGCTCAAATGGATGATGAAATAAATGTTTGTGTAAAGTGAAATGTGGTAGTACGGTTGGGAGTTCATTGAAATCAACAACTGTATGTTACTCTGAAGACATACTATAAAAGTTTTCATGAAGAGGAACATGATAAGGAAAAGCACGATCGTACGTATTCTAGAAATACCACTATTAGGAGAACAGAGGTAGTGATTGTACTGGTGTTATTTGATATTGGTTAGTCCTCATCTCGATACAAAAGCTCCTTCAACTTCAGAATCCGTGGTATGGCTGTACCTCAACCAGCTGACAGCATCTGTGTTGACAGAAGTATAAAACAAAACCGGATCCTTCAAGGTTTGCCACGACAGGGAGCCAAAACTGCGTGTTCAGGTAAGAGAGAAACTTTTCTGAAGGGTTTCATGGCTGTGGAGGCAGGTTATTTATTACCTATTAGAGAAATTACATAAAAAAGCAGCTGTGTCTTAGGTAGCTGTTCAAAATAACTGTAATGTTTGCTTATAGCACGGCAGTTGTGTAAGTCAAGCAAGCAAGGATGTCGTAAAGACTGCTGGCACGCCTGCGTGTGCACTCACAAAACCTGAGTGTCCCCATCTATGCGTCGTTCAGGGCAGTAAGGGGAAAAAAAGCTGAAGCTGAAAGCAGGAGGCTGCACGAGGGTTTGAGTTTGAGGTGGACAGGATCCGAAAGAACTCGGGATTTTATAGTTACGTGTCCCTAAGGAAGTGAATTCAGAACCAGACCTCCAAGTACTCTGCTCCCAGAATACTTACGGGCTCTAGGATGTGGAAGGCGTTCGAGTCAGACCTCCCAATAATGTGTTTTCCTCGTCTGGAATTAATCTCAATTATATAATAAACCAATCCTCATGTCTTAATATACTAGAATAAGCTCGTTGCTATGCAAACTAATAATGACGTAAAAAATTGAAGCATAAGTTTATGGGATAATTTCCTTTGTTTACAAGATAAATGGAAAAATAAACCCTCAAGCCTTAGAATTCCCAGCACTGTAAGAGCTGCCTTGAAAATGAGCTACGTTAAGAAATGATTTGTGCCTTTCAGTGAACAGATACATCTTTATGGATCAGCACGCACCGACTGATCTTTTTGTGTCCCCTCAGAATAGATTTGTATTCGAATATTTCCCCAAACGTGTGGCAGTTTTATTAGTGCACGCTGAAATAATAAACCTACCTCTTTTTTTTTTGTTTTTATGAAGTTCCCCCTACTAAAGTTCTTGGGGTGCTGCACAATATGTTGAACTGCAAACCATTAATGAACAGTGTAAAAACAGATCAAAAGCCAAGTAATATAGTGTTATTAGAAAGAATTATTTTTTCTCCAAGTAAAGACAGCCTGCCTGACAACTGTAGAGTCAGAATTTCCAGAGCTTTAGCCAACAATTTCATCTCCAAACTGATTCAAAACTGAAGTGTGTGCCAATCACATGGTAAATGAAGTACCCCATGCTGTCTGGCATACTCAAGAGGGCAATCTTGGACCTCCATCAGAAGGAAGAAACACATTCTTGCTGCATGGGTAATGTTTATCTGTGGTTTAGCATTACAACTGGATATGGTGAAATAAATTGCTGTAGTTTGTTATGCCTTAAAACACCAATAGAAAGATTCCAGATTTCTTTTTTTCTCTTTTTTTTTTTTTTGCCTTTCACATTTTGACTCAAACATGGATTTTTTGAAGGTTTTTTTTTAAAGTAACTCTGGATTAATACATGTTCTCAACTATATTGTGATAAAGATGCCAGAGGGGAAACTGGATAGATCATGAAACCTCTCTACAAACTGAAATACACTGTGCTGGGTTGAACAAAACAGGTGATTCCCACATATCTCATGTTCTGGCTTCATTTCTTGGGTAAATAACATGAGAAACAATGCAGTAAATTTCAAAATGAATAACTGATAAACGGCCCAGATAAATTCCAGAAAGTTACAGACTTTGGATAGAAACTGTCAGTTTTGTTCAATCTTGCAATAACAATGCCTCTGAGAAGGTAAACATTTTTGCAATATGGAGTTTTTGCTTCTTGAGGAATGGAAAAGAGGGGACCTTCCATTAAGGTTTCCTAGTCAGGGCCTGAAGTGCTTCTGGCTGAGAGTTAATTGGGATCAGATGAGTGTAGGTAGGCTCAGCAGAGTAAGCATACTAAGTAAGCATAACTCAGCCAAGTACTGTGGAGAGGTAGAGGTTATGCTTTAGGTAGTGCTGGTTAAAGGTGGACTTTTAATTAAAATAACCCCAAGAGACTCAAAAAAAAGAAAAAAAAAACAAGTTGCAGAATTTCCCTGAACAGTGTTATCAACAATTTGAACACGGCCAAAACCTCTTTCCAGAAACAAGGTTTGTACTAAAATCCTGCTGAATGAGCAGCTCTCCTTGCCCTCTGTTTTTTCTCCTGAGCCTGCATCAATACGGAGACTGTCTGTACAGCTTTCTCAAGAAATCTCTTGTGTTCGGTCTGTTAGCTAAATTCACAGATACGAAGCAAAAATGATGCAAAAAGTTAATCCACGGGGCTGGGCTGGTGGCTGCGGGTTCCCCTGGGTTACTGATTTGCTACTCATCAGCTGAACCCTGCAGCAGGCTGAGGTTGGTGGTTAATGTGGCTGAGCTGAAGAGTAGCAACTGAGTTGCATTGGTTCAGCTACGTTGGAATACAGTCGAACATTTGTGTCTGCATGGTTATGTCCACTTGTTTAAAGTGTGTTTGTTTTTTCTTCTTTTTTTCTGCCCTGGTTGCTGATAGAGGTCTGAGAAAATGGTCTCACTCTGAGCTGCTGTCTCCTGGAACACGTGGCCTCCTGGTAAGCTGCATGTCAGCTTTTATAGCTGTTTCATTTATGAAATATTGTTGCCTATGAGGTGCTTTTTATATTCATTTTGACTCTGATAGACAAGCTGTTGATGTTCTATGATAGCAAATTGGTTTTGGTACAATAGAAGACAAGATTTAAATTTTGCTTTTTGTTTCCTTGGTGTCCAAAGAAGCTTAAAGAGATGCTGAACTGCCTGGCTTGTGGGGAAGGTTGGGTGGACAGGGGAGTGTGGCTGCTCGTGGAGCTAGTAATTCAATGGGGATGCAGCAGCTTGACTTCCAAGTCATCTGCTGCTAATCTAATCACTCTGTGTTCATAATTGAATCGCTCTGTGTAGCTGAAATGTTGTTTCTTAGCCTGTACTCTCAAGGTTAGTCGGAGTGAAGTAACTTGATATAAATATTGCACTTAAGATAGCCCTTTTCCTTCCCCGGGCTACACAGTCACACAAGAGCAGTACTGTGGGAGATCTGCCTAAACCCCAGACTGGTGAGGTTTACAGTCATTTACTGCTTTATTTACAGTGATGAAGTGTGGATAAATAAAGCTTCAATGAATGTTCTTATACTGGTTTAACTTTTCCCTAGCTGAGCAAAATATTGGTGTAACTGTGCAGGTGCTAATGTTGAAGTGAAAGTTTAGGCCTGTATGTAGTAGAAATGTTTATGTTGATGCAGTGGCTACGCTGGTTGACAAGGACTTTAAATCACAGTCTGCAATTTTTTTTTTTTTTTAATTATTATTATTATTCCTTAACCTCCACCCTGCTGCTGCTGTTGTTGTCCAATGAGCAGCAGATGGCACGTACAGAGACCCATTCCACTCTGGAGCAGGAAAGGACTATATAGAGTTGCTTCACCTCAAATTTCTTGGTTTATGCCTGCCTCCCCAACAAAGTAATAAAATAACGAGCTGTTAAAACATTATCTCTGGAATATCTAATTAACAGGAAGTCTTTTCAACAAGGGAAGTAATCCTAACTGACCTTAATGTGGATATATAGCAGCAGTGGGTGTGAGCGAACCATTAAAGCACCCAGTTTATGATTCAGGCAGGCGGCTGTGTAGCGTGTGTGAGAAGCATGTTATCAACATGCTCTCTTGTCAGATTGCTGTTTGTTATACTTCAATATATTTACCTGAAAGTGAAATATCTCAAATTACCATTTCTTAAAAGTGGTGTACAGAAAGAAGTGTGGTTTGAAATAGATAAGTTTCAGACAAACAGAATCAAAGAAGTGCTGCTCGGGGCGGGACCTCTGAGATACGTCTAGTCCAGCTTCCTGCTCAGGCCAGACAGTTGTCAGCACAGGCTAGGCTTAGATGTGGCTTTGTTGACCTCAGTCTAGAAAGCCTCCAAAGAAGGAGCTTGCTCAACCTTTTCAGGTGACCTGTTCCAGCACCACAGTGCAATGCTAGAGAGCAATATTTTCCTAACATCCAGCCCAGACCTCCCAAGTCTGCTCTCTGTGACCACTGCCTTTTAGTGCTTCATTCAGCACTATCAAAAACTTTGTAACCATTCCTCAAGTAGTCATAGGCTGGTCTTGGCCTCATCTTCACCAGACCAAACAACCTCGTTTTCCTCAACCTCTCTTTACAAGTCCTGTGCCTCTGACCATCTTACTTTTTGCTGGATCCTGTCCTATTTCTCTGCAGCCCAAAGCTGGTCACAGTATTCCAGGTTCATCCTGCAGTACTGAGGGAATAATAACATCTCTCAGCCTGCCCATGGGAAGTGATCCTCAAAACCCTAATCTCTCCTGAATCCAGTGGGTTGCAATCAGTTTGGGCAGTCTCTAAAACAGGGTTTAAAAAAACCTAGAAGCTGTGTGAACTTGCATTTTCTCCTTCTTTCTGAGAATATGTGGCTTTATGTAGCAGAAGTAGAAACTGTGTAGTATTTACAGGGTGTGTGTATATATATATATTTATGTTTGGAGCCCTGGTAATCTGGTAGCAGATGACACCCAAGTCCCAGAAGTCTTCCACCAGTGCTTAAAATGCTTCTTCTGGACAAGTCTAAAGTGCCTTAGTCTTCACAGAGCCAAGTTCAAACCTGTTAGCTGGGAAAAGAGCCACAAATTAGTTATTCTGTTGTCACCACTGTGCTTTGAATTGGGAGAATGCTCAAACACATCAAGTTTTTCAGAGGATACATGAAGAGCAGCTATTAGCATGTCTGTGTGTAAGAGCTTAATTATTACAACACCCATATGAAATAGGTTCTATTCTTTCCTCTGTCCTTGCATTGTTTCTGGGAGAGGGTTATGGTTTATTACACAGTGGTGCAAGTTTTCTCTCCTCTTCCTGAAGATATCTCACGTGCATGGAATATTTAGATGTTCATTAAATCAGCAAGAGAAAAGTTTGCATGTATACACCATGATCTAGCCCAGGGGTTAGAACACCCACCAGAGAGAGGCTGTTGCCTGGGCTGGGGTCTTTGCATGGCTTTTAAATCTGATGTAAACATTAACTGAAGCAAGGACTGGAACTCGGGTCTGCCTGCTCACGGATGAGTGCCCAGACCACCAGAGAACTAGAGAAAACACCCTTCTTTCTTGCAAGCCCGATGTTTAACTGTTTCATACAAGATGTAGCAGCTCTGGCAGAAGGGGTTTGTGGTGGTTGTTTCTCCAGATCACCCGAAGCAGTTCAGGAAACCAGAAGAATCTTAGAAATACACTTTTTTTTTTTTTCTTCCTTGCTCTGGGATGTCTAGAAGTGATACGATGTTCACAAAGCTCTACCCTAATAGCAATGAATTAATCCTTCCAGTAGCCCCATGAAGAATTTAAGCAGTAGTACTCATTCTGCAGATGACTTCATTGTGACAGGCTGTACTGAGGGTGATGGCTCAGTTGCCGGGAAAGCTGTGACTATAAGATGGAGGAGTCCTGAATCCTCGACTCCTGCTGTAACCAGCACTTCTTTCTCCAGGCATAGATTTGCTGTAGAGTATTTATAGAGCTTTATCAGAAACCCAGTTGCCTTACAGTGTCTTATTTTAGGAAACTCTCTATGTTTTTGTGATCCCTTCCACTATTCTATGGCATGAGAGACAAAGTTTGTAACTCAAAGTGTGCTATTTCTGCAACAGAAGTGGTCATTTCAAATGAACATCCACTCTCCCTCTCTCATCCTCCCACACCCCTCAAAAATAAAGCTTGTGTTTAGATTGTCCAGTATATTCTAATACCTACAGCACCAACTCTACACACAGAGCAACGGAAGTATCGGGTACGGTGCTTAGATGTAAATTCTTGTGGGACCAGGCTCGATAATACTAACCAGACATTCACGCCTCAAATGGCATTTTAGGCATGCATTAATGACCCTAAGAGACAGACCTTCTCATCTTATTGCTTAATTAATCAATGGCCCAGTGGCACATTGGCAGGGCTCTTTTTCAAGCTGTGCCTCCCCTCAGATGGTAATCAGATGGTATATGGCTGTATCTACTTATGGGAAAGTCAGACCCCAATAAATAAAGTTTAATTTCCTGATTCCCCTGGGATACAGTGATTCTTTTTAACAATGCTTCTTCAGTTGTGTTGAAATTAAAAACCAGCATGATCAACATATTGCATAATATTTCATGGATGGAGTTAAGTACCAGGTTTAAAGACTTCAAAATAAAAAAAAAAAGAAAAAAAGAGGACTGGTGGAAGGAAGACTGTTGATACAGAAGCAGAATATTTTCCATCAGAACTGACTTAATCCTATTTTTGTTACTGTTAAGCTCTACATTGTCAGCTTTTAAGTGAAGGTTTTCTGTCTATATGTGGCATTGATTTTAATTCTAAATTAGCTGGAATAAAATTAACATTTAATCTTCAAAATATCTTGTAACGTGCAATACAGTTAAGTACCACAGGAGGGCAGATGCGTTGAACAGCTTTATTTTGATGGAGGTGTTACATTAGTGTAAGATCTACTGTAGTGAGTTGAATTAGTGGTTTTATACTGGTATCGGTGAGGTCTCGATCACATCAGAGAAATCCAACAACTTGCTTCGGATGCAAATGGAAATATATGTGTCTCATGGCTTTTATGGATTTAAGTATCTTTTTCCAGTTGTTAATTTTTGATGCTTACAAAGTTCAAAGGTTTGTTCAATCCACAGTTATTTTGTTTTGCCTTTAAGAACCTATAATCTGACTGAAGTTACTCATGTAATCACTGACAATATACAGCAAAGTAACAAAATTAGTTCTTTAGTTTACTACTTAGATTTATTTCAACTTTTTATTTTTCTAGCATCAAGTTTTCAGTGTGTCCTAATTTATGCTACACTTTTCTTTATGCTTCAAGTTAAATGCAGCCTTAAATGTAAAAGAGCTTTAGCCTCTGGGTAATTTCATATATTCCTTATGAAATTTGAAATTCCATTCAATACATATTTGCCTTTTCAAGTGAGTGGAAAAATGGATGAAACCTCGTTTGCTAGAGGAAGAAAATGTGCGTGTGTGTGCGTGTGCTTTCATGGGTTAGGTGATCCCTTCTTGCAGAGAACTGGGAGGGACCACGCTACACTGATGGGTTCCTACCTGGTGACCTTATGCCAAGTTCCCCACCTACGAACGGTTAGGTTCAGAAACACTGTCTTGGAAGAGAGTTGTGATCTCCCTAGTCTGTCCATTTGGCTCTGTCACTTCTGACCCCTCGGCGTCACAGAAGGGAGATCCCTGCTGAGTCATTCAGCAGAGGCTGCCCTGCAGCCTGGGAGTCCTGCTTTCCAGTAGGAATGTGGAGCAAAGGCTTTCAATGGGCAATACCATTTCTTCTGAAAGTGAAGACAAATTTCCAACCTCTTGAGCTGAAAGAGTAAGGTGAACGTTTCATCAGTCTCCTGTAACAAAGTACCTGAAGCAGGAGAGGGCTTGTTAAGCAGTAAAGATGTTAAGAGGCACAATTTCTAAGACAAATCCAGTTCTTCAGATGCAGGAATGACCATGTGGCAGCCTGACCTTTTCTTGCTGTTGAGCTGACCCCACTTTTTCCCTCTGAGACTGCCCAAATCTCTCTCCAAATACACAGTAGCACTTCCAGAAGGGTTTCGACCAGTTTTCCAGCAGCATGAAGCAGCTCTAAACTGGTATGGAAGCAAATATTCTTAGGTCAAGGGAGGATGGTGTGGAAGAGTAGTATTCTGTTGTACCCAGCCCCAACAGCCCACAGAAGACAAAGCCCTTAAAAATAGTCACAGGGTCTGTTAGCGGTTTGGTCAGCCAAACTTGCAGAAGTGGACACTTGTTCCATATCCTTCTTCTCCAACACAGCTTCAAATTATCAAGTTGTCCCAAAACATAGTTTGGGGACTATTTGTTAGGGAAGATGATCCTGCTCACCTCTGTTCTCTCCCATAGTTTCTGCTTACTCCCATATTTAAACCATCTAGATTCTGATCTTACTGCCAAAGGAGATATCAGAAGCCAATATAGCAGCTGTCATACAGGCAAAGATCCCGCCGAGATCTGTAAGAATAATTCATGTGTCAGTACCCAGGCCATCTGATAATTTTATTTATCTTGATGTGCAGGTGTCTTGTTGGATAAATTCAGAATCATCTCAGCCCGCTGCCCAGTGTATGGTCTACGTGCTGGTATCTCAGACAGGAATATAACTTGTCAGGGTTGTTGATGTCCTTAGCATGCTACACATAGGAACTCTGTCTTCCCACTTTGCACTCTAATAACGAGTGTCTACAGCTTGCTTTGTATAATGAAAACCTCAGTCCCATTTTCCTGACTCTAGGCTAACATGCCAAAAGTGCTCTTTTTTTTCACAAAGATGCCAAAACTTTTATAGCCAGCTACATTTTGCTGTTTCTTTCCCTACTTCTTCCCTTTAACTCTCCCCGGTAGGATTTTTTGGAATACGTTTCTAGAAATATCTTATGCACTCTGACACAAAACAATATCTTCAGCTCTAATAATAAATTAGACGCAGTGGGAATTTCAGCTTGTTCTTTTGTCCAAGGTGATATAATGGAAGTCATTCATAATGAAGAAAAAAGTCATTGTTATGCAGCAGTTTTGTATTAAATATGCCTCCCCAAATTATCCAGAGTATAAAGAGAGTGTTTTCAGAGCTTTGTTACAACCGTGCTTGAGCAAAATGCATGTGAATGTCCTCTTATTTGCATAAGTAGGATTTCTTGAAGTACAAACCATTCGTATTGGGTTACGCTCCCTCAAGCCTTGCCACCTCGTAGGACGTATCATAGTTTTATCATTAATCAAAACAAAGCCAAAATCAATAAACATGCATAATCAGGAGTCTCCGATTCCAGTATGCAAATACACTCCATATTGATGAAATGCTTCTGAATCTAAAATAGTTGTACTCTTTCTTTTTTTCTCTCAGAAGTCCCTGAGCCTTTTAATTTTAATATTTTATGCATTGCAATGCAAACAGTGTAAGAATGAGTTCATGTATCAGAGATAACAAGTTAAAAGATAAATGTTGGCTGAAACTTCTGATAGTTTTTGTGTACTTTGTTGACTTTAAAGGCAGTTTATGTTTCTGAAAGGCTGGTAATTACTTGACCTTTAAAGGCCCAATCCTGCAAAAGCAGTTTCTCTGCTGTGCACTGGTACCAGAGCACGGGCAGCCGGGTCCCCGGGCCCTGTGCCAGGGCCATTTGTTAATTAGCAAAAATCAGTCGTTCCTTATGTACAGGGCAATCGAAGTGCTACGCTACAAGGGAACAGAAATGATGTTCAGTCAGGACAAACCCGTGTCCCTTGACGTGTAGCCGAGATAGTGATCAGGACCTGCAGCTCCGCAGAGCAAGGACGCTGCTCAGGGGACACAAGCCTTGCTTCTAACCCTGAGTCAAAGCTCAACTCTTCTCATGCCAGCAGATCATGCCAATCACTACCGATATGTATTTAAGTGCTGTCCTCTGTAGTTTTAAATTCCTTATCAAACGTATGTGCGCTATGGTACCAGGAACATCGCTGTCTGAAGATGCATCCAAAAAAAACATTTCAGCAAGAGACTCAGTAATGACATAGGTTTCAGGGGTCTTGCATCACAACAGTTAAGAACCTCTATCAGTGCACGACTCAAACTGATGCTGCAAATTCCTCTCATCCGAATCACAAATTTCTAACAAGTGAGCTGTGCTGGGGTGAATCTCATCGGCAGCTACTGCTCACCTCAGTCTGAAGCTGTGCACATCCATAGCGAGTACAAAACACAGACCTGAGAAACGGGCACGTCAACAACCAAGGATTAAAATAAAACAAAATTCTATGAAGGCCAAATTTAAAGGAGAAGAAGGATGAAAAAGATCAGTGGGAGAAAAGCCAGGCTGCAATTAGGTTGAAAAAGTTCCTTGTTTGCCGGTCAAATAATAAGCTGTGTCTGAGCTGTAGAATTGGCTATTCTAGCTTAATTGCATCTCTTGTGTATCTGGGGGACTCTGCAAACCACAGGTTCTCATGAGAATCATCCCCCCTGAGCTGATTTATCAGTGACATGAAAAGTTTAAAGGTGTGATGTTTATTTTATATCCTAATAAAATAAATGCGTCGGCGATCATAGATTAGGGAGCAGGGTTTCAAACTGTGAGCGCCTTTTAGGCTTATTAATGTGCAGCGGATGGGATTCACAAAGGGGATGTCTGTTTGCCAAGTCATGCTTCTTTACATGTGCTCAGTGCTCGTTTTCACAACTGTGGTGTGTAAAAACATAAAATACAATTTCCTGTGCCTTTGGTGGGAGTAGGTGCTCATCTGAAGAGACATGGTAGATCCTGTGTGTTGCTGCACTCCTTATTTATGGGAGCAGTCCCAGTGAAGTCAACAGGATGGGGACTATAAGAAAGATGGGGACAATCTTTTAAGCAGGGCCTGTTGTGACAGGACAAGGGGTGATGGTTTAAACTGAGAGAGGGAGATTTAGACTGGAGAGAAGGAAGAAATTTTTTACGCTGAGGGTGGTGAGAGCCTGACCCAGGCTGCCCAGAGAGGTGGTGGCTGCCCCATCCCTGGCACCATCCCAGGTGAGGTTGGCCGGGGCTCTGAGCACCCTGCTCTAGCTGCAGATGTCCCTGCTCCCTGCAGGGGTTGGACTGGATGGCCTCGAAAGGGCCCTTCCCACCCAAACCGGTCTGTGATTGTGTGTGGATATATACATATATTCATACGTATAGATCGATATGTAAGGTGAGGGGTGCAGTGATCTTCTCAAAACCAGTTGCTTCTGTCCTTCTGTTTGCTGTAAGGCTGGTTTATGGGAAACTTTGTAGGTATGCTTTTTTAATTGATTCTTTAGTGATCTGATCTGAAACTTTTCTCATGAAACTAGGAGAGAGTTTTCATTTTCATGGCAAATGCCTGTACTAAGGAGTGTATTTGGCAAAGGGAGGAGTGAAGGTTGCTGCTGCAAAGTGTTGATGATTAAGAGGAACTGACATTTCAAGCCACAACATCTCTTGATGTTGTTTGTCAATTGCTTTACTGCCCAGTAGGCGTTTGCCTGTCTTTCTGCACCTTGACCACACCGCTTTCCAGGGGATGGTGGGCTCTGGCAGCAGTGTGCTCTGCCAGAATAACTGTGTGCTAGCAAAGCTCCAGAAAGCAGGGCAAGATATTCCTCATCACCTCCCTCCTTACTCCATCTCCCAAACCAGCAAAAGGAGTGATAGCTTTCAACCTTTGCTCGTACAGTCTGCGATAGAACTTAACCTCTAACCTTTTCCTTCCTGATTTTGGCTGCTGTAGTGCGTTGCTGCTGAACTATAACAAGCTTAGAGTGGTTGTGTCTGCTTTGTCCTCTGTCACTTACTACACTGCATCCATGAGATAGTGTTGAGTCTTCTACACATGCTTGTTGTTTATTTTAACTGCAATTTGTCTTTTTGGTAGGTCTAAGGGTAATAAGTAATTGTTATGACCTGATGTACCTTGCACACGAGTTCTACATTGCATCTTTTTGTACTGAACTATTTTCAAAAAGGAGAAAGAAAAATCCATCAGCCAAACCAGAGGAAGCAAACTACAAAGTCTATCGGTTCTTGGCAGGGATGGTAGAGGAAAATACAACTACGGCCATTTCTCTGTTGCTTGTGGAAGGTATTCAAATAAATAAGAAACTAGACAGAATGAGGGTAGAGATGTGATTAATATTTTTAAAGCTCTTGGGTTTCTTTGGCTTGAACTTTCTGCAAAAGGGTGGAGTGTTAACATTAATCACACGCAAAGACCTTCAGTCTCCGCGACTGTCAGCCTGGCACCTCTTCTCATTGTTGCATTTACAAAGGAGGGAGTGAAAACATTACCTGGTGATCTCGCAGGAATATTGCAGAGGGCGACAAGCTGTGGGGTAAAGGAAAGTGTGATGATCTCATCCAGGTCTGAGGGCTTCAGGTTTTAAGATCAGTGTGTAGTGCACCTCAGAGGAACGATACTCCTTGGGTCTATTAATCTCTAGCTCCATGGCCTACCACTTACATTTAGACTCATCCAATGTTTTGTGTTTTGAAAATATTTTTTACATGAGACTTCTGAAGTGCATTGAAGAGAATAAATGGACCTCATTCCACCCTGGAGAGGTATAATTAACTACTTGGCAAAGATGGGATTGGAACCAAAGAAACCCCCTTGCCTTTATCTCCTTACCCTGCTCCAAACAGTTTCATGACCTTTTTTGGAAAAGTTTTGCAAAAGTAATATCAAGGACTTTTTTTCCCATGTCCTCCTCTGTTTTGTTGCACAGTGTGGTCTGTTTTAAATAAGCTCTACAGTGCAGTCATTTAAGGAAATGAAGATATTTCATAGCACGCTTAGCATTTGCATTTGAATACAGGCCACCCTGCTGTTTGATTAAACTGGAGTTTAAGAAAACTATAAGAAAATCGAGGTTCATATGCAGTGCAGTACTTCACACTCAGATTGCAAAGGTTGTTGAAGGAAAAAAAAATGATAATATCCTTGGAAGTACATGACTAATGAGAATATATATAGCACTTCTGAGACAGCTCAAATATATAATTATTGTGAGGATTTCACAGACACATAAATATAATGATCTTCAGCTAAGTAAATTGCTACCTACCAATGAAATAAATATGGTCCCTTCAGAATTTGAAATCATTCAGTACTGTAGGTGGTGGGAAATGATTCACCTTAGCTGTTATCTCTGGAACAGTAATATAGAAATATATCTGCCAGTACTGTTACATTTACATTGTTCTTCATATCCTGTGGAGTTTGTCAGAAGATCTGCGGTCCCTGCTGATTTCCACCCCCTTATTTTGATAAGGCTCCGCACAGCACGGCTCAACAATGGGTTGGAGCAGCTAATATTGTTTACCACAGTAGGCATCTCAGCCATAATATTTTTCCAAGAAACACTGATGTGTTTAAAGGTCAGGTTGATACTGATTTGACTGCTAAACATGAATTCATTTTTCTAGGAGTAGAAGGGTGTACATGCCTTGGGATAAAGGTTAAACTGTTGTTTATGCACTCGAGAGGTGGAAAACACGAGGCTTTAATACACAACTCCTAATAGGCTGTTGTGGTCAGCTGGAGATATGTGGTGCTTTACATTTAAATGGAAGCTTTGAATCCACAGGTATTTTCTGACTATCGTTGTAGAACAAAACTCACTGAAAACTTCAGTGCTTGCCTGGATGCTGTAAACTTTGCAACTTGTTTAAACATTTTTTCTGGGCACAGTAGCCCAGAATCCATCCAGGTTTTTCAGCAGCGTGGGTAAAATTGAATTTTGCTACCTCTGATGAGGTGCCAGAGACTGACCTGTCCTGCTGTGGTAAGGAGAGTGAAAGGAAGGAGGGAAGGAGAGGTGGAGAGCCCTACAAGTTTGGATTTGCTCTTCCTGGCATCTTCGGTGGAGTGGGAGTGATATGGTGGTGTCTGCTTTTGCCAAAAGGAAGGTCCTCCTCTCTTCTTGTAGCTACCACCTCTCTCGATCAGGTGCCTCTTTCCATGGCAGTGAAATTGTGGTCACTGCGGCTGGCTTAGCCATGGACATGTCTGGCAGAGAGCTTCACTGCACACCCGGATTTAAAGGAAGATGTGACATGTTCCAATAGCTTCAGCTGAGCTGGCTGGGCTCCTCAGGAAGGCAGAACTTAGCCAGGACATGCTCGGTTCCTAATGTCTTACTGCTGACATATCAGACGGAAGCATGAGCACTCAGTGCTGAGCTGTGCTCTAGCTGCAGTTCCCTCTGTGCTCAATCTGCAGTGTTCTCCAGGCCAGGTGAAGAAGGTAGAACATCCCAAAGCAGAGATGGAGCTTCTACACCATGAGTACAGATAGAGAGCAAGGATTCACATGCACGTCCACATAGGAGACCATCTCATCATTCTTTCCTGGCTACCATTTTCCAGGTACTTGTTCTTGTTGGAGTATCATTTCCTCTAAGAAATTGTGCTGCTCTCAGTAGAGATTTTAACCAAAGCCCAGGCTTAGTTTCGTGGGAAGTGAGTTTTACTTCCACGAAAGGGTCTTCTTTGCCAACAGTCTTTCCTTTTTGCACTGTGTCCACATCAGTCAGCTCCTCCTTTACCATTCCTCATGTTTTCTCTTCCTCCAGCCTCTCCAGGTCTGAGTCACCCTCATTTCCCCATCCTGTTTATACCTTTCCTTCCAGCTTTCTTCTTTCTTTCTGTAACGAGAAAATCTTTAAAGTCAGGTTAGAAAGAGCCAACTGTAGCCATGTGGGAGGCTAACCAAAGAAATAACCAGTACTCTCTGATCACATTATTTGTTATTTTGGGATAGGGCTTTTGGGGCTGTTTAGGCGTGTAGAGACGACTGTCACGGGTGGTAGTTCGGTGCTGTTTTCCATGTAGTATTCAGCTTCTGTCTTCACTGGGCACCCGCCTCTGCAGTAAACCAACAGCAGCTCTAAAGATGTATTTTAAGAACTTGAGTTTCCTTATCAGTGGTACATAATTTCTGCTTTTAACTTTGCATTGTAAAAGGATCGGTTCTCTTCACTGTTTAACTTTCATTGGTTGATTCTTTTGGGTTGCAAACTTTGCTTGAAAGCCTCAAAGTCCATCCAGGATTGTTCCTATCGAATTATTTCATGAGTGTTTTCTAGATTTGCTGTCGTATTTTATTTCTACAGATTTTGTCTCTGCAAAGACTCCAGTCCTGGCACAGCAGCTCAGGTCACTTCTTTGATCTAATTTTCAGTGGGATGTTTCGACACCTTGACCATTTTGGCATTTGCTCTGAGAACAGATGGAGAAAACAGTACGTAATACGCCGGTTGGCCTAAAAGCAGAGAATGTAGTAGTGCCATGAGTGGCTTGCTGGCTGACATCAATAGCACAGGATGCTGTATTTGATTAGCTTTGCTTTCACAAGAAAGACCCACAGTATTGTTTTGAAGAATGTATTCAGTTGTTTGAGCAAACTTTAAAATCCCCCGTGGCTACAGAACTAGAACATTCAAGCGAAATGGCTGTCGTGTCAGGGATAAAAAGCCTTGCAAAATGTTCTGTCTACAGATCACCCTTAATGCTGAAGCTATATCAGTTCAGAAAAACTTCTGGATTTCTTTTTTTCCTTTCATCTTCTGAAGACAGATAAATCTAGAAACTCCACAGGAGGATTTCTGACTTAGCAAACAGAGCTTGACTGCATTTGGGTTTGGTATTTTAGCTCAACATTACAAATACTTGTGTCAAAGATCTTGGCTTGAATCCTGGAATTATTTCAGATGCGATGGTGTGATAATAAGAAAAAAATCCTCCCTAGGCTTTCATGCCTGCCTCTTATTTCTGCCAGGCTGCCATTACTCTCTTGTTGAAGAGGAGAAGTTGAAAAGCTAATGTTGTATTCCTGAGGTTTCTTATTGGAAGATCATTTCTGTGAATGTTGTATAAAGAAACTTCTTTACTGTTTTTAAAAGGAAAACGTGGCACAGAGAAAAAAAATATGAGAAAAACCAGCACTGAACTGGAGATGAGAACTTTCATTTTCTCTCTGCAGAATGTTTTTCTTCTTCCACCTCTGCTCCTCAGGCCAAGCTGTCCCATGCCCCTTTTCCCGTCCTCAGTATTAATCATTCCCCTGCACTGCTGACCTCCAATTGCTTTCTTAGAAAGCCACCTCGCTGACTTCCCTAAAATATTGAGCAAGAGTGACAGCCACATGTTAGATTAATTCCAGATATGTGTTTTACAGGGATAAGTCCATATTTCTTAAACATTTTAGTAAGCATTTTAAAACACTACAGAAAAAAAGATACTATATCTAGTATCTACTCTTCTTGGTCTTCTTTTCAGGAATTTAAGTGAGTGTTTCCAATTGGTTGTTATTTTAAAAATACAATCCTACAGAGTTTTCTAGATATCAGAAAATTGAAAAATAGAGGATAAATATCATTCCACGTTACAATTGTTTCAAACCAGGAAGAAGAAATAAAAAAAGCTCAATCTGTTAGAGAAAAGCTGGGTTTCTTTTCCTTTTCAATAGTAAGTATCACATAGTCACCACAAAGTGTTGGTTTCAAATATTAATCTGACAAGATAGAGGATATGAATTGAAATTTAAAATATCAGTTGTGTAAGGTGGAGGATACAATTTGATTTTCTGCCTCTGGGTGAATTCTATACTATCCTTATTGCCACAGCATCTGACCATTTCTGTCGCCCTTTAAGTGACATAAGTGACATCTGTCATAGTTTTCATGTCTCTTCTCATGGGGATTTGTTTATGCACTTCATATTTTGGATTGGTTCATTTTTGACTAGGTACTTCCCCCCTCCCCCCCCGCCCTGAAATATACTCCCCAGGTAAATAAACCACATATCGCCTACTGAAGGTAGACTGTGAAGTGTATGATGAATTTTTGGATCCTGAGTTGCTGATCAGAATAGTAGATTGATAGCCTTGCATCTCTCTTTCACCAGAGCATTTATCGTTGCTAGATAAGCTCTCTCTTTAATGGAAACATGGAAAGCATAATGGATAAGGAAGACATAATATAATGGAAGACAATATGATGCCTGGTTATATGGGTTGAGGCGTAGTATTGCACTGCCACACTGCAACTGCCTTGAAAGGAACTAAACCCCCCAGTGCTTGCTTAATAATACCACAATACAAACCTTTAACTATGAGATGTTGCCTGGGCCTGTTGAATAGGAAAAAGGAAAACAAATATCTCAGATTTGGGGAAAAAAAAAAAAAGGGGGTGAAAAGAATGTGCTTCTGGTTGATAGCATAAGGCGAGGGTTGTAGACACCTTCAGATTAAAAGAGGCAATTAATATTTATTTCATATCCTGGTAGATTGCTAATTAGGGCTGTGCTCTTCCCGTCCCCCAGGGAAATAATCAGATGAGTGAATCTCATCTGGAAAGTTCATTCATGGCAACAAGAAGCTCATCATGAAGATAAAACCAGAAAAGAACCTGGGCGACCTGATGAGATGTTCAGGCTATCTCATAGACTTAGTTCTCTAAGGGGGTTTAAAAGACTTAGTATTAGAGAATTTGTTTTACTGGTTTTCTGGTGACAATTGCTAAAAGGCCGTGATTATGTATATAGCCCAGTCACTTGTCAGTGTCCTTTCATTAACATGCCTAAAGAATCTTAATTGCTCAATCAGAGTAGCAGATTTTTCCTCTGCTGGTAAAGTTTAAGAGGTTATTCAAGCCAAACAGAGAAAATGGAAATCCTGCCCGAATGGATCCAATAGAAAGAACAAACTATTAAAGGAAAAAGTCAAGCAAGACTAAGAAGGAAATTGAAAAGCAAACAACTGAAGATAGAAAGATAAACAAGAAATTATTTCAAATATACCAAAAGCAAGAGCGGGGAGGAGTAAGGAGCAAAGGCAGTTATTGGGATGTCAAAAAAAAGACAGAGCAGAAAGAAGCCAAAAAACTGAAAAACAACGGATCAGCTAAACTAGATGGACTTCAACATTTCAACGTTTGAACTGACTCGAACGGAGCGAATTCAGCTGATTTGTTGAATTAAATAAAGCACATGGTCTTTCCTACCTGTTGAAGGGTACAATGCCATAGATGTTCAATAGAAACACTGGGTGCCTTTAATTAAACACTCAAGTGATTGACTAAGCCCATCTTTGGTATAGGGAAATCACTTCAAATGATGAGTAGGAAGGATGTAAAATTTTTGTGTTAATGAAGAATCGCCCCATTTTCTTTTTTTTTTTTTGGCAAATACTTGTCTCTACATGTGCAGCAGCAGTTTGTTTTCCAGTGGAAAATTTCAGCTCTTGCCAGACTCCCCAGTAGCACCGTCAAGGTCCTCTCCATTTAAAATTGAATCTTTAGGGTTTGGATGAAAAGTTCATATTTCTCTCTTAAAAATTAAAGAAATCTTTGGGGAAAATTCCAGTTTCCAACCAGATCTAATAATAACTGCACTGTAAGACATTTGGGGAAAAAATAACTGCTTTGAAAATCGTGCTTTCTGGTCTAGTGGAATTTTGTGATTATCGTTAACTAGCTAAGATAATAAATTTGGACTTTCAAATATCTGTGATAAGCTGGTAGAACTAAATTGTCAGGACGAGAGAGAATTTTTCTTCAGTTTCATAACTACTTTTTCATCTGAAAAAAACCCCAAACCCCTAAATCCATCCAAACAACAGCAACTTCTAGCATGACAAAAATATTAGCAGAGTTGTATTCCAAGGATTCATATCTCATCTCATTCAATCTCTTAACGTTCAGGGTATAAATGTGAACAAAAAGATGAGAAAAGTTACAGATGAAACCAATGAGCTTACTTACTGAAGACTAGAGAGGCTAATGAAACTTCGAGGGAACCAATATACATTGGTCTTTGGGCTTCATAAGAGAAATGAAATCAGGTGTTAACGTTGCATTAAAGCCTATTTAAAAGAATCATTCTAACTAAGGACACAGATATACCACAGAGAGTCTCTAAAGTCATTCCAGACCCGCAGGAAAAAGATTGAGAAGTCCCCGTGAGAAGCTGATTAACAGGTAACCTTTCAGATGTATCACTGCCAGTAGTTAAATAGAAGGCTGTTTTCAGAACTGCATGAAAGTAAAAGTGAACTATTATCATTTCTTGTATCGATTCTATGCACAGCATTACCTGAACGGCTTCACACTTGATTCTGATCAACCTCTATTAGAAAAGAGTTAGTGGAAATGCAAGAGCCAACAGATATTACTAGAGCTATGGGGAAGAAAAATTTCCTCAAAGCATTTGAATAATGATTAATAAACTCAAGTAAACAAAAAGCCTTCGAAATAATGCAAACAAAACTTGGTAAATTTAGTAAAAGAACCATGCAATTGCCGTGACATTTGCCTGGGTGGGTGTGTATTTCAACTTCTTCAAACTGATTCTTTGAGGTTTTCTAGACTGCATGATGTGCTTTGAGGTATTTGTGTGAGGAAAGGTGTATAGCTGGCATTTCTTTCTTTCCTTTCTTTAAATGCTTTGTTCGCTATTTCAGATTTAACTGAAAGCTAGAGGTTGTCCCCTAGAAGCTTAATGTTATTAAACCAGCAGCAAGATGTCTGACATGGTTTGCCATTGTTCTTAAAAGCGTAATTAGACAGCACAGCGGAGTCAACCCCGGTGGAATATAGGTAGATCTGCTTTATAACCTTTAAGACACGAGTCTTAATTACACTGTGGCAGTCGTCACTTTAGCACTTCAGTCCATTTTGCTGGACATTGACATTACTAAATTATCTCATGTTCTAAATGCAAAGCAGCTGATTTTTCCTAAATGCATTTCTTGGCAACCACAAGATAAATTGGTCTGGTTCCATTTTTAAGAAGGGCTTTGTCCTTTAATGGTCCTTAAATTAATCCAAATAATTCCACCTGAGAGGATGGCACTTCCAGAACGCACAGAACAAACTTGTGCATTGTATTGCTTGCAGGCATTTACAAATATTCAGTAGTCTGCTCCTATTCACGCAGAAAAGGGATTTCTCACGGTATCTAGAACCGAGGTATCAAAAGATGAATGTCATTAAAGAGCAGCCTTTAAATCTAACAGTAGAGCTTCAGATGAAGTAGAGGACAGTTTGTCCTAGCAGAAAGCATGTTCATTTTCATCCCCTTAAATTAGGGGATAGTGATACATTTATAGGTATACATCATAAGTATTTTTAATACATCTCCACCTATGTTCCTTAGTCCATCTTAATTCTTAGACTCATCCTTTGGAAGAAGAGACTCTTAGCAACCTGTTGTATCCAGGGAAGTGATAAGTATCAGGTTTTGGGGATCTATGTCCTATTGCCTTTGCTCCTTTACAGAAGGCAATTTTTAGGCACAGATTTTCAGTGGCTCTTTTGAAGTAAAATAAAATAAGAGCATTTAGAGGAGCCAGAGCAGAGCTCAAGTCTGTTGCTTGATCCCAAGGTCTCCCCACAGATACTTTTTCTTTTTCTTTTCTTTTTTTTGCATTTTTTTTTTTTTAATCTGTGACCTCATCATGCTGCGCAAATACTTTGGAGAAAAGTGGATACTGCGATTAACAAAAGGAAGCTGTAGGACAAGACCTCTTTAGAACCAGACCTGTGAGGTGTTAATGCCAAGAGCTGGGCTGGATGTTCCCACATCAGCCGGTGCAGCCATGCTTTCTCCTTTCCTCCCACCAACGTACAGATACCACCTCTACCTCCACCACATCAGTCTGGAGCTAAAGTAAGGATTGTCTCTCACAGCCTGTGTGCCGGCAGAGCTGACCATGTTGCCTGTCTCTTCCTTTCTAGTAAACTGAAGAATCAAGAGAGGGTTCAAGGATGTGCAGCAACCTAAGAAGGGAGATCTTTATGTAGCACTGACTTCATAAGCACCCCTCTGAGCATCACATACAGCAGTGGGCAATGTCCCTCACCTGAAACTCGTCACAACTTCTCCTTTCTTTTGCTTTTTCAGTACGTGGAAGGAATTCACGGTGTGGTACAGAACAAAGGGCTTCTCCGGTAGATGGTGCTGCTGTAAACTTTTGCATAACCCGACACACAACCCGTCCCTCGGGAGGTACAAAGAGGGCACTTTGTGCATGTACATGTGTGTCTTTGTGCGTGTCTTAGGGCATGGGTGCTTATCGCAGGTTGCCCAGAGAGGCTTTCCACGTGAAAAGGCTCCAGAAAAAAATGTCTCCCTTTACTTAACACAAAATAATGTGTTTTGAGCACCATAATTATAGCTACGTATAAACAATTAATAAGCAAAGCCATGCAAAAAGTTACTCAACAATATCCTACCTCCATCATTTAAGATCACAAAAGCATCAGTCTTGATGCCTTCAAAGAAAGACTTCCTTTACTGGCCACAAAAAGAACTAAATCAATACAAACAGACTATTAATAGATGTGTAGTAGTGTATCAGGGAAAAAAAAAAAAAGAAGGGACTGTGCATGCTCCCTTGCACTTGGTTATAGTATGAGAAAATCCTTATCATGTGGTATACAAAAAAATGAGGGGGCTTGAAGGGTATCTGTACTTACAATCCTTCTGTCTCATCTATGTAAAGGCAATTATTTACAATTCTGTGATTGCAGGCTATGACAAATAGGAAAGGTTGATGACAGTAGTTCAAGCTTTCCTCCCAAGTGCTTTTCCTCTGAAAATTTTGATGGTAAATTTCCATCCTGGCCACACAGATAATGACGAAAGAAAGAGCTGTTGAAAGAGTTAAACTTTGGATTAGGTATCTGAACTTTTCTCTTAAAATCCAGGCTAGTTAGTGGAGGTTTTAACACTGTCCTTAATCAGCAGGATCCTGTTCCTTCCAGAGGCCTCAGAATACTTGGATTTGAAACAGGGAGGTATTTATCAGTTAGAAGATTAGTAGTAGATTAAAGTGTCACCTGCATCAGACTTGCACAGTAACCGTAGATAAAGTTAACATGTTATGCTGGTTTTATATGAATACGGCTCAGGTCCCATCACACCTCACTTAGAACAAACCTCCTATCAGAAACTGAGCTGGACTTTCACCCCTCTGCTGAAATGCCCCATTGCAATGAGGGTGATTAAGTAAAAAGCAAAAGCCTCACTATTGTTCTCACCTCCTTCTTCCTGATTTAGAGTTCTGCTTTTGTTCCTTTGAGAGCGGAAGAGTTTGTGAAGAACAGCACCTAGACCTGGGAGCAGAGACCTGCCCTCATGAAATAACACAGAGACAGGCAGAGCCAACACACTCACAAAAGACTTTCTTGTGTGTGTTTTTCTTCCTGGTTGTCTTTGGTGGGATCGGGGCAATGTTCTAAGTAATTAAGAATGTGTTTTGCAATGGAATTAAAATGGTTTACGTCCATGATGTTGCCAAAGGAAGAAGTCTGGGCGCTCTCCTGTTTCTCAGGCTCACGGTCCTGGTCTGCCTAGCACTGACAGCAGTGCTCAAATAATTGTGCAGATGCACAAGATGAGTAAGCTGAATCCGATGGGAGCATGCTCATCCGAGAAAGGAACAGGAACGTTTAGTTTCTTGCATGGATTGCTAAAGGTGAAGCAGAAAAAGCATTGGAGTGTCTACTCAGGATGGAAATAAGGTCAGGATCACTCCTTTCAGAGCTGATATAGTAAATAGTAACTAAAATTTACCGGTGAACTCCAAAACGGAGTTCTCAAAAACTTTAGCTTCCCAGTTATATAGACCAGAAGACGCCCAAGTCTTTCAATGCTTCTATTCCTTACCCGTGTTTGCTAAATGCCTGAGAATCCTCCTTGATCTATCAGCTTTGACAAGACCAAGTGAAGCGCTCCAAACATAACACAAACCTGATCCCCTAAAAGATTCAGAGCTGTAGCTGGAGAAGGGTGGAGGGACAGCAGAAGGAGGAAGTGATCTGAACACCAGAACATCTTGCAAATAGCTGTGATCAGAGTATTTACACAAGTAAATGTAACGTGTTCCACAAATGGAGATGGATGCTCAATTTCCTCCTTTGAATAGGGAAATTCAGATCTCATCTCTCAAGTGATTTATTTGAGTTATAGATGGATGGGACAGGAGCATTACAAATTTTTCCTGTTCAAGATTAATTACTCCAGAGAACATTAGTAGGAACAGAAGTCCACAACCTGCTACGTAGGGCACTAGATTTGAAAGGAAAAGGGCTGGATGGGATCTGTCTTAAATCTAATGACTGTTTGGCTTGACATACAGAGGAGTGATGCTCTAAAGGCAGTCTAAAACCTATTATATATTGAGTTGCAGTGTCTCTGGGAAGTTATCAAATCCCATTCATCCTAAAATTAGACCTTAATGTAATTTATTGAGGCATCACAACTTCCTCTTGTCAGACTATTTGCAGTATTAGAGCTCTGTCTTTTTATGACCCTCTGTGGTGGTATCATCTGACTAAGAAGCCCTTGGACAGCATGAAGGCTGTGGGTTAACTTTCTACTGTTGTGGGCGGTGGTGTTTGTACTGTAGCTGAATTATTCACCTACCAGGACAGTAGACAGCTGGAGATCTCAAGTTTTGGGCGATCCTATGTGAGAAGCGCCTGTACACAAATGGTTTTGGCTGATTCTGCCGAAAGTTTATTTGGTTCCATCTGAACAGTGACTTTAAATTAAAGACCAAATGTCCCTCGGAAGCATTGCTTGAGAGATTGAGGTTAGAGGGTTGCTTGGTTTTATTTATGTGGGGTA
The DNA here is from genome assembly GCA_033439905.1 of Ceryle rudis. Classification (NCBI taxonomy): domain Eukaryota; kingdom Metazoa; phylum Chordata; class Aves; order Coraciiformes; family Cerylidae; genus Ceryle; species Ceryle rudis. The sequence goes on along the minus strand of JAAGNO010014173.1, from coordinate 129,141 downwards.
AAGATAGAGGAGATTTTAGAAGGACGGGCAGCGGATGCATAACGGTGTGGATTTTAGTACAAACTGAACTTTGCATCCACTTCTGGAAGATAATAAAAAAATGGGACTCTTTTCCCCTAATTGTGGCTAAGTAACTACCCTGTGGCTGCATTTCTGGTGTCAAAATTAACTAAATATATTTTGCATTGCTTTTATTGCCACTGGCAAGTGAGCAAGTCACTAAGAGTAACAGAGCTGTTGTGTAATCAAAGCTAATCCTTACTCATGGTAAGAATCAGAGTCAAAAGCCTATAATCCTACTGTAGGCTGCATTCCTCTGTAGGTTTCCTCTTAGTATCTCTTGCTTTTTCCTCCTTGTGAACTGCTTTCTGTATTTTTTGATTAAATTCTTGACCTAAAATTTGTATTGTTATTTTTCTGACCGTGGGTTGGTTGGTTGGTTGGTTGGTTTCCCCATGGGGAATGTGTTCTCGGAGTTTGCCTCGGTGCCCTCTTCATTGCATAGCAGCCTGCCCTTACGTCTTCAGAAACAATCACAGCTCTGGCAGCACTTACACATTGCCTTGCAAGCCTTGTTCTATTTGCTGCATTGCTCTCATTCCGGAGTTTTAGATTCCTGCTTTATTTCTGAGACTCTCAGCTTTTATTTAATAAAGTAAGGGGAAATAAAGTCTTCATGGCTGTGGAGAAAGTTCTACTGTAAAGGTCTATAAAAGAGAGACAAAAGATCTTCAAATTCAGTCCTGTGTTTTTGCAGACCTGATTTAAAAGTTTTAACCACTTCTGGTTTAATTTCTTAACATTTAGTTGATAATGGAAGGTGGTTAAAAGGGACATTGTGCACGTGCACACATAGGTGTTTGCAAAGCCTCTTCCTCTTTTGCCATAGTTGAATAAATGCATTGAAGTCCTCTGCACTGAGGTGTTCATTGCTTACTGGTTCTGATAACACTTGCGGGAGGCTAATTGTAACTCCTTAGTGTCTGATTTCTGCATGCATTGAGCTTATCAAATCAGTAATTAATAAGTAGCAGTGGTTCTGTGGCTTCTTGCGTAGGAGTTGTTGATTTTTTTGCTTGTTTTGGAATAACTTAGTTGTGACCCCCAACTTTAACGTATGGCCTCAGTGCCTATAGTGGAATGGACTGTAGATCCACCCAGTGTGCTCACCAGTCAATACCAGTGGCCTAATACCTCAAACTGGAGAAAACAGACCGCAGGCAAACCACAGCACTCACAGCCTTTTCACCAGCTCTGTGCATGGCTGTGTGGGAAAATTCTTCTTGAAGACCTGTTGCATGCGAGTGGGTACTTATTATCTTCACCTGAATGGATGCAAGTGCTACAAAAGGTAAAGGAGTCCCCCAACCTCCCTGGCTTGTGGGGCTGGAGAGCTCTCTGCAAACACGGTCACTGGGGGATAAGATGCCAGGAAACAGTGGAAAGCAGCACATCAAGCCAACCCATGTGGGTCTCTTTGCACTCTGCTGTGAATGGATGACTACCGTGTCAGAGATGGGGCTGCTAAAAAAGAGAATTAACCAGAAAAAGCATTGCTAAACTAAAATGTTCTATTTTCCATGCAGTTTTTTCTTCCTTTCTCTGTCTGTGCATCTCTGACTGATCCAGGTAATAGGAAATCCAATCCTGAAGTGGCAGCACGTTAACCAGCCAAGGGGTCACGCAGCAGCCGGTTACTTTTGTGTATCTGAGACGAGTCAGCCACCAGATCCCTTCTCCCCTGCCCCTGGAGGCAGCTCTCTGAGGTTACACCGCTGAGCCCCGACTCTCTGCTCTGCCCATTCTGCCTGGCGTTTCTTCAGGCTGGGAAGGAGAGGACCCTTTGTGTAGGGGTCACAGTTCCAGCCTCTGGATGCCTTTGCTGTTATCCTTAATATGTTTGCACTTGGTGTAGCTTGTTCTGTGGGATGGAAGCAGAGTGGGAGTGCAGCCTGGCATAGTGGGTTACAGGTAGGGTCAGCCCCATGACACTGGAAGTTCCCAGGTGAACTTTGAACAAGGGCAGATGGACCATGGCTCTAGGCAGTGCTTAAGCCCTTAGCGTAGACCTTTTGAAATCGCTACAAGTCAATTAATTGTTTTTCTTGCCTCTCTTTCTTCTCTGCTTTTCTCATGAATTACTAGGAGTTGCTAATTTTGTGGTATTTCTCCATTCTGAAACTTCAGAGAATTGTTGCAAATACAGTCTTGGCTACTGAAGGACAGTAAAAGGAATCGCAAATCCCTTTCTAGCCAAAGAATAGCCAGCACGTGAAACAAAGCTGCTTTAAAACTTTTTTGTTCTGCCTAAAATTAAAAATAATAAATGGTTAAAACTGAGGGGAAACTACAGTGTTCTCAATGATTAATTGAACGAGGCAGTTTGTAGATGGACGTGCTCTGAGCTATGACATGAGGCTCTGAGCAACCTGCTCTAGTTGCAGATGTCAGTGCTCACTCCAGGGGGGTTGGACTAGGTGACCTTTGGAGGTCCTTTCCAACCCAGGGCATTCTGTGATTCTATGCATTGATAATAAATTTGATCAGAAAACAAGATTTATGCCCGGTCTGCAATGTACTGATGCTGGTTTAAACTGTGCTTGAGATTTGAATTTTGTACTAAAGTTATGTAATGCTTGTGGAACTGAGAACAGTATCTGTTTCAAGTTCGTTGGTTCTCTTCTAAGTTGCTTCAGGTGGAAAAGAAGAATAGAAAAAAAGTTAATTTATGAAGTTTTTGAGCCTGTTAGAGCTTTGGGTACCAAAGTCCCAGCTGGGTACAGTGCTGTACTCACTCTTTCACCTGCAACAATCAGCACTTCATTGCCACTTGCCCTGTAATCTGGAAACTTAATTACTACCACTGAGCAACAATTTCCCACCACTTATCCTTCCCTAACACAATGCACGTCCTAACCTCTGTGCTCATTGTAGAAATTAAGCAGAACAAGTAGAACATTTTCCATGGGGTTTCAGATGAGTATTTTGGATTTGTCTGTTCATTAGAAGTGTCCTGTCATACTGTGTATTGTTGTGTGCTGCCTCTTCTGCTTCCAAACTAACTATGGTAGTGAAGTGTGAAACCAAAACCACTTGACACACTGTGTCTTGAAGTCAAAGGGAATTAAATAAAAAGCTTCATTGTCTGAGGAAGAATGCTTATTGCTTGTCAGCAACATCACTAGATAAACAATAGTTTAACAATCTCTGCCAGCGCACGACCATGAATGAAGAGTCTTAATACAAACCAAAGTATTTATTTTTGGGTTTACCCCTGATTTTTTTTTTTTTTTTAATTACTAGGAGTTTTGTCTAGTTTAGAATATAGGACTTCACTCAAAGCTTTATTTTAAATCATTTACACTCTAGAGGGGCTCTACAGGATGAGAGGTATGCAAAGCATTGGAATAGGTCTTGAGAGGTTGTGGTATCTCCATCTGTGGAAGCTGGTTGGCCTCAGAAGTCAGTAGGTATCATGACCCTGTTTGTGGCTTGGGGTGAAAGTGGCTCAAAGCATTATTATTTTGTGGCAGTAACTCACCAAAGTTTACTCTCATACGTATCTTGTATAAACCCAGGCTCATACCGCTCCGGTGAGATAAGGATTTATACCAGGATGCTTCAGAAGCAAACTAGAAAGTCCGGGAAAAATCCGATGGCAGTTGTCTCTTCTGGCACCTCATTTGTTTTTTGACTCCACAGTCCTAAGAGGCAATGAAGAAAGAAAATAGAAGACAGGGAACTATAAATATGAAGACATCAGAAGAAAGACATGGTGGATGTGTATAATGAATGGCAAAAGATGATTGATCAGGGAGGAAATGTCAGCATATACTATACATAGGAGACAAACAGCTTTTTAAAATCAACAGTTTATTTTGCTGAACTTTGTTTCCTACAAACATGTAAGCTAAGGAATGCACATCTCTGTTAGCATCTGGTAATAAACACTGAACTGGTGGATACTGTGGTGAGTTCCCACCAGTTCAGTTCATTGCTGCTTCCTTCACTCGCGTACATACATTTTCTAAATGGTAGCAATTAACACTTGTGGTTCTGAACAACGTTCTCAATTTGATCAGACTTCCTTTTTTTTATTTTTTTATTTAATATTAAACCGAGTTGCATATAATACATCTCTTCTGCAAACAGAGGTGCTTGGGATAGCAATAAACATCCCGTTCCTGCCATCAAAAGTTTGGCCCTGTGATCAGTTTTCAACTTGGAGCTGTCTTACTCTGGTGTAACTGGTGATAGGAACTGGTATTTCCTACCTCTGCAGATGGATCAAGACACTGAGAGCCAGCAGAAAATGAAAAAAAGTTCCGCTGGAGCCTCTGCAGTCAATATTTTGCACACATTTGCCGATGTTTTACTCTATTCCAGCTTTCAAGAACTGACCGAAGAGTAATTTTGTATTTAAACTAAGTAGACGTTTGAAACTGGCTAAACCACTTTGTCTGTCAACATTTGTGCCTCCTGTCAAATGGCTCAACCTTGCCCTGCAATGTATTTGCAACTTCCTTTTAACTGCCGCGCGTTTGCAGAAAGCATACGGCCCATATGCTACTTCCGGCAAATCTGTTCCTTCAGTGAAGCCAGAAAGGGTCATTAGATGTGGTTTAGTCTTCCATGTAACAAATCCTCCCGCATTTCACCTGGCTATCTTGTTTTGGAGTGCAGTCACTTTTCACTGAGGAGGAAGACTCTGAATTCCATTTATTAATGCACTCTTTGTTCTCATATAGGAGGAGAATATAGTCAGAGATAATCTTAATCTCCCCGTCTCTTGGTATTACAGAAGAGCAGCTCTCTTGAGAGCTGACTTTCAAGTAGGATGGAAAAATCAGGGGTTTTCCTCATGAAATTTTGTTTTTAATTTTTAAGTAGTTGGAAAATACAAACAAAAAATAATTGGAGGAGGTCGTGTGTTTGTGATCACTGCAAATAAACTTTTCAGTACATTAATTACAGATGCCTTTTTTATTAAAAATGTTCAAAATGCCTCAACTGACAAATAATTTTAGCTAGAGCGTACGATAAAGTGAGGAGCAAGGCAACAAAGCAAACCAAAGAAAGAGAGATTATTCTCTTTTTAGAGGATGCACATAAATTGCAGCCGTTGATAGAGGAGCACGGTCATCAGAACCAGCAGACTGATCTGCAGATAACGAGCACTAGGCTCAAAGCAGGAGGGAAAGTTTCACTAACAACAATGGGAGCATTGTTGGGAAAAATGCAGAAACCCCATCTGCTGAAGATGTGTGACTGGGGCCTACCCAGAGGAGAACTGTGCATCCCGGAGAGCAATGTGGGGCTCAGCTGAGAGATCTGATCTAGAGACAGGGTGGACCTGCTTTCTGAACACCTTTCTAATGGGAGGGGAACCCCAAAAGGATACTAAAGAGAAATTTCAAATAAAAAGTTCCCAGTTCTTCAGCTGATGGGAGTGACCTTTGCAGAAACTCTTACAAATTTCCAACCTTTGAGTCTTAGGTTTGAAATATGAATTGAAAAGAGGGAGAGGAGGTAGAAGGGGAGTGTGTCATTTCTTTTGGTATTTTGTTTCCAGCTCTCTCCTTTGATCTCTGCAGCAGTGTAGTTCAGACAATCTGTAGAAATATTGCTAAACCAAGTTACTTTGTTATATTTTACTTCAGCCATTTGTCAGCATATGCCATAAAAATTTGAGTTTTCTCTCTTGATCTTTATCAGAGATTGCTGTTTCTCTTTGATGTCTCCCTCCTTATTTGACATTTGGGTCTGGTTTCCCATTTAATTATCTAACTCTCTATTGCTATTTTAGTTTAAAAGTTCACCGCAATATTTTACTCCTCTTGTTTCTCAGCCCGTTCCTCTGTGCTCCAGCTGAGGCACAAGAAAATGATGAGGGTAGTCACCATGTCAGGGAGTTTTGTGCCCGAGCCCTCCTGTGAACAGAGGGGAGCACAGACCTGTTAGTCAGCGAGCGTGGGCTGCAAATGTGAGCTCAGATGCTGGGTCTCCTAAATCAAAATTTCCAGGGGCCATTCTTTGATTAAATGGGAAACTTGAACCTTTTCATGTAGGTTTGAAAGTCTGAAATGTAAACAGCGATGCAGTCAAAATAGCTGTAAAATATGTCATTTAATACAGTCCCAGTTCCTATAAACCACCTTATGAAAATACCATTCTCACTGCTTGGCCCTGTCAGAAAGCAGAAGGAATTTCTCACGTTCCATAGCCCAGCCGTGAGGGAGATTTGCCCTAAAGAGAGACAAGCTGAAGCAGGGTGGACATTTTCCCTCCAGTCTGCATTTCTAGGAGTGGACTGAACCTGTGAGGAGCTGAGACTCATTGTGACAGTTCAGCAGACGTTAGGTGTCTGTTGTATGCACTTATTCCAGTAAGATGTCTCATAATAGCTCATAACAGCTGGTTCTTGGGCCTGTTTCGCAAGCCATTGGCCATTGAACTAGGTGGGGCTGACCCAACAACGAACAATGACTTGATCTAATCAGTTTATTGCTGCATAGTGTGGCCGTGTGAATGTGATATATGAAAGACTGTCTGTCTTCTGGCATGGCTGGAGCAGTGCATGTAAACCTGTGAGATAACCATGCCACATCAATGATGCGATGAAGTCCTGGTAAGCTCCTCTTGGGTCAGTAAGTGGAGTAGAGAAAATCTGGCTTCATGCAGAACATGACAGGTCGGCGGAAGAGAAGAAATCTAGCCACTGTTTCTTGTTCTGGGGTTAGGGACGGGTTAGATGAACCTCTCAGTGGGTGCTTTGAGATAAGGGATGAAAATATTTCCATTGGTTGTTATTAAGAGCAGAAGTGGGGCCATGCACAGCTATGGGCTAAGTCCTGGCATATGGACGGAAGGTCTTTAGTGGAGGGTGTGGAGCTCCATCTGGCAGGCCCAAAGAAGCATATCCACTGGGAGCCTGCAGCAGAGCCACTCTGCAGGCTGAACGTAGAACCATAGAGTCATAGAACATATTGTGCTTCTGGCTGGGTGACCTCCTCCCCACCCCAAATTTGGCCGCCAGGCTAAAATGGTGAAGGGAAATTCTGGCGTGGCTCAAACCATTCTTTTTTGTTTGTTTGTTCGTTTTCCACCTTTTCAAATGAAATCTTTGAAAGCAAAGAAGAAACTAGGGAAGTGATGGTGCCAACCTGCTTAGGTTCAAGAGTCGAGGTGCTTGTCTAGAATGAAGCAGTCGTAGGTTGAACCTCCTCTTTGGCCTGAGAAGGCTGGAGTTTGTGTTTCCCACCATTAAGAAAAATAACCCAACTCCTGAGATATCTGGAGATGTATTTGGAAATACAGAGATATTTTCATGTGTTTGCCGTGCGTCTTTTCCGTTAAGTCAGTTCTTCTTTGTAGGAAGTACAAAATATTGATGGAGTGGTAGAGAAAAAATTGTGAGAGTGACTCCCTGGAGTAACGTTTCAAGCCAAAAAGTATTTTCTGCTTTTTGCACTGAAATAGCTTATTTTTGTCTGCCAGATAAATCACTTTGTGCAAAGTGGTGCTGGGAAATACACTTCTTTGGAGACAGGCAGAAAATAATCGCTCACCTCTGGATTCTGTGGACATGTCCAAGGCTGGAAAGCCCCATGTACCACATCTGAATAGAGTTGTGAGTCAGTCTGCGGGCTGCATGGAGATGAGGCTCTGCATTGTCCCTGTGTTTGGTAACAAACCATTAAGTAAAAGAAATAATGATATGGTCCTGCTCTGTAATTGAGAGGGAGACGTTCTCTAGCTCTTCCCTCTTTCTCTTCTAGATTGTGGTTTTTTGGGATGCTTCAGATCAGTAGATCTTCCTGGGTAGTACAAGGAACTTGACCCCAAGCAGTTGGGTGTGAAGAAGCGTCCTCTTACCTTCCCATCAAGTTGTATTCCAGCTGAAGTTATTCAGGATTTCTTGGGCAGGTTCTAGGTTATTCTTCAGTTCATTGTTCAGTGGCTGGGGAATAGAGTTGACTGTAAACTAGGAGAAGGTCATGATTTTATGAAGCATTTCTTTAGAATACAGGGAGAAGTTTGAATACTGGGAGAGATGGTTTCCAGTATTCTTTTTCACTAATTTCTTTTCCTTGGGGCAATTCAGTTCAAGCCAACTTCCAGCACGTAAGCAATGCCTCGTCTCTAACGGGCAGCGACAATAATACATCACTGACATTGAAAGCACTTCATTTGTCATCTCAAAATGCAGAAAATATAAGTCTTGGGGATCTCAGCCTACTGAGCTGTCTGTTTACCCACTTAGGGTCATCCCTGCCAATACTCCAATAGGCCTTCTCCTTCCCTTGCACACAGATCCTCAGCAAGTGGACTTTTCTGTGTGGACCTGCAGGGGAGTGGGCCAGGGGTCATGAGGTGTGGGTATGAGCTGGTCCATCCCCACTGACATGGGCAGAGGAACACTGCAGTGCGGGAGTCCCCTGGGTGGCCGGGGTGACGACAGTGGACGGATCCCTGGCTCCGTGTTTTGTCAGATCTCTCGGCTTGGCGCAGAAAGGACAGTTCAGCTTGGTGACCGCAGAGTTGTATTTACTTCCCTGGCAACTTGTGTGTCGCCATGGAGGAGGGAGTTTGTATTTTATTTGTAGCCATCCATTGCTTTTAAACAGACCACTAATATCTTTCAAAGTTTGCTTTCAAAGTTATCACGGGGGAAAAAAAGAGAGCTAAGGCATTAGGGACTTTATGTGCTCAGAAGGACAGCAGCAGAAAAACAAAGAAACTTAATCTGGGATACACAAAGAAGAAGGGGGGGGAGCATGATGTAGCTATAATGAGAAACGGCGAGATTGACATGAAAAAGATGGGACAGGCAGCCGAGTATAAATAGTAGCTGCAGTTTATTTGTAACTTTCATTTTTAGGTGGGGATGATTGACACATGGATGGGCTGGATGAAGGTAACCTCCCTGATCTTTAACTTACAGGTCACATGGAGAAAACTTTGAGAAAATACTCCAACATGTAGATGTCAAATTGAGTGACAGCCGCGTGTGAGGTGAATTGCATTTACTGGCTTTTTTACATGCATCACTTCACAGAAATGATGGCTGCCATTTGAACAAAAAGACATCCTTCCCGACCGGGGTCAACAGACTGACAGTGCCCACCCATTAATAGAAAACACTGTCATTTAAAATAAAATGCCACGGCGAAAACTTCAGAAATCTATTAGCCAACACAGCGGATCGTATCAGTTTATGCCCGTGAATTACTGTATACCATTCCAGTGTTAATGTACAGCGCAGTGTGTGGTACAGTTTTCATCTGTAACAATATATATAGAATGCCATATGGCTGACAGCATGTACTACACATGTCACGCTCTTCTGTTTTCTAGCTCTGTACATCTTATTTGCTTCTGTCTAATTATCTCGTGCTGTTGAGGGGAGGGAGAGAAAATAAAGAAAGCCAATGAGAATTCAAAAATCAAGGGCAACAAATAGTGCCAGTTACTTAATTCCAGTGTTAATGTGTTTCTGCAGGATTTCTTGAAAGATGCGATTGGACGGTTGTTGCTCGAGGTGGAATGAGGTGCTGTAATAAAGGCTCTATCTGTGACATTTCAAGAGAAAAACACCAAACCAAAAACGAGAGAAAGAACAGCCCTGCTTTATATTGTTTAATTCTAGGCATAATTTTTCCAGCTGCTAGAATATCCCCATATTGCTTCCCGTTCTTAACTCTCTGTCTAAAGGTAGGATCTGGATTTTTTTTCCCCAGCAGATGCAAAATAGCACTGAGAAGAAATGCTATATAATCAGACCCCAGGATCTGAACTGATCCGAGGAGCTCCTCAGAAGTTTAAGCCCTGCATTTAAGTTTTTCTGAGGGATTTTATATTGTTTAAAGGTCAAAGCCTGAAGATTTGGCTTTAGAGATTTATTGCTGGCTCATCTGTCAATCACTCTCACCCTCGTAAAGGCCAGAGGCGATTGCCAGTGCCCTGCCCCACCACCCCTCCCCGCTTGCTGTGGTCCTCTCTTGTTGTGCCACCAAGAATTATCTTTTCTTAGACTGGGAGGAGAAATCACAGAGAGGTGGACGCTGGAAGAGATCTCTGGAGGTGCTCTGGTGCCAACCCCCTGCTCCATCCAGCAGGGTCACCCAGAGCGGGGGGCCCAGCAGTGCAGTGTCCAGGCGGGTTGGGAATCTCTCCAGAGAAGGAGACTCCACAACCTCTCTGAGCAGCCTGGGCCAGGAAGCTCCCATCTCTTCTGTAATGGGAACTGGAGATAGAGAAGAGAAAAATGGGACGCTCACCTACTTTCAAAGATCTTGAATGGGGCAGAACTCCCTCTGCTCTGCTCCTTCTGCAGTGGTTGCAGTAGTGGAGTCAAAGACTCTTAGAGCAGCTGTGGAGCAGCTTGGAGGGTCTGGGATATGTGGGTGCCCAGGATCCTCCTTGAATTTTCAACCATTTACAAAGCACATGGGTATTTGTCTTCAAGTAACAAGCTGCAAAAATCCACTGGATTTTATATAAAGATTCTGGGTAAATACCTTGGGATAGTCCTTGAAAAAGGGCAGGTCTTACTTAGCTGGGATTGAAATGAGCTTGTATTTCACGTGTGAGGGGTAACTTGGTACTTGAAGTGGGGCACGGAAGGAACTGGAGAGGTTGGGGCTGCTGCAGCCTTCAGTCTTTATGTTCTGCAGGCCTATGAAGCAAACCCCTTAACTCAGTGGTTAGAAATGATTGGTTGGTCCACCGTGAGCTTAAAATAGTAACAGCTTTGGATCATTAACTTTTACTAGCTGCTGCTTTTGAAATGAAGCTCAATGCTGAAAAGTCAATATAGTTAGAAATGAATTATAAAATTGGTCAGGAAAAGCAAATGACACCAATGACTGGCTTGGTGCAGCGATGGGCTGGCAGATGGTGGATAGTACTAGTTAACGTTAGTCCGTGTGTAGAATATGTTGCTGAGTTAGGGGCATAAAGTGAACTCTGTTTTTAATCCACACAAAATGGTCTTCCAAGCAGGAAGAAGAGACTTAATCCATGAATGTGGTGTTGGGAGCTGCTGTGATGCTACTATCTACAGGATTGGGATGTTCCAAAAGGGGTGTTCTTTGCTCTGTAAGGCAGTTTTTCCACAGTGTTTTCAATGGCAGAAGTGTTTTTTTATAGTAGAAACCTCATTCAAAATTCAGGAAGCAGCCAAAGTTAACAGCACTCTGCTCTTTTGTGTGAGGATCTCTTGCCATCTTTTCTCTTAAACCTAATTAAAATTTACTATCCATTTAGGAACAGAATCCTTAGGGTTTTTTTCTTTTCCCCAAAGTTTTCTTAATTCAATATATATTATCAGTTTATACCATGACATTTGGCTCAGTGGTAGGACCATTTCTGTTAAACTTACAGCACGACTGCCGCTGGAGTTTCCTACTCCCAGGAATCTGTGTTCCTCCTGTGAGCTGTTGTGATCTCTGTATCGATTCCAAGTACGTGATATTTCATTAACACACATTTCTTCTCGTATATATTTTTGTTGATTGTGTCAGATTCCTTCTGCACAAATTCTTTGGTAATTATGAGGAAGAAGCGTGTTCCACGCTCCCATTTTGGTCTGAAACCTGTTCCAGCAAATGTCATCTACTTCCTCTCTCCCAACTTTAAAGTGTTTTAATTTTCACACCCAGAGGTGTCTGAAACTCCAAAGTAGGGGCATAGTGCAGCAAGGCAGGAATAGAAAACATGAATATTTAATACAATGGAAGGCAAAAGAAAACTCATATAAAACCCACTCTGAACAGTGTTTGGTTTCCCCAGTGAACGTGTCCTCAGTGAGCTTTGAGGCTGTCTCGAAGCTTAGAGACTGTGGCTCCTGTCTCTGTGATGGGAGATGTTTCTCTGCCTCCTGCTCATCTGGTATCTGGGAGGGGTGAGGCACAGAAAGAAAGATTTCTTATGGATTGAAGGAGTCCTGGGCTTTTTATGTTCCAAAAAAAGTAGTAGTTGTGAAGTTGAGGAAGAGATTACAACAGTGTTGAAATACTTTGGGGGAAAAAAGAGCCAGGGGCTGAAAAGTGAGGACAAGGTGGCCCTGGAGCTGCAGAAAGCAGAAGTGAGCTGTGCTCTCCCGTGTGTGCTCTCACTCCAGGACACAAGCAAGTTTGCCTTTGCTCTCCATTTCTATTTTCCTCCCTAAAAAAAAGGGTAATTTAGAAAAATCAAAATATCAATATGTGTCTGAGTCTGAGCATCTTGCAGAGCAACCACATTGTTATATACGTTCCTGAACAACCACATTGTTATACATGTTCTTTCACAAACGTTATATACCACGAGTTAAAATTAGCTCTTTCACCCATAGTCACAGAGATACAGCCCTCCCAAAATGGGTGGTTGACAAAGATGTGGTACGAATGGAAAAAAAAAAAAAAAAAGCTCATTTATCCATGGCAAATTACAGGATCGAGCTCTACTGTGCGTCATTAGTGCGATCCAGAGGACTTCAGTTGTTTGAGCATCATTTCTCTGGCTTTCTACCAGGGCAGCTTAAGCAGTGGAGTACACCACGCTCTAATGTCTGTCAGACTGATCAGGCTGAGGAGTATTTTGGTATTGAATAAATTATTTTTATGACATCTTGAAAATAACACCGAGCTGGGTTCCCCTCTAGGCTCAGGCAAATGAGGCAGTTGCCTGGAGCAGGAGACCGTTCGGGAAGTGAAATGGCCAATGGCTCTTATCCACTGTCTGCTTTGCTACAGCAAAACCCCTGAATAGCCAGAGCTGCTTCTACTGCTGAGCAAAGCGTGATCCTGGAGAGAAAGCATGGTGGACAGCTGGTGGTACGGCCAGCGGGAAAAGGGTGTAAAGAGTTCCCCCAACAGCAATAGTAAATCTCTTTCTTTTCCATCCTGTGGTCAGCAAAGAACCACCCAGACTCCCCGGAGCCCCTGCTCCCCTTTCCGTAACCCAGTTTTCTGCTTCAAATATACTCTCTGCCTTTTTTCCTTCTTATCTTGCTCCTCATAGGCATGGCCCACCTACAGCTCTGGTCAAACCCTCTTCTCCTGTCTCCAGGATATGAATGTTGAGTATTGGCAGTGCTGCTGGGAAGCATGTGACGTATACCTGTGGTGGTTACGACGCCTACATGATGGCCAGAGATGTCAGTTTGTGACAGTAATACCTCAATAAACTGACCTGTAAGAATAATATCTCCACTGCCTCTCCTGGAGCTTATATCCATACCTCCCATAGCTAAAGCTAAATGTTGCCTGCCTAAATATTCCCTCCTTGTCAGTTGATCATGCTGGGTTTCTCCTTCCCTCCAGCCTATTGCTGTGAAGAGCCATTACAGAGCATCTCTGTTTCTGCCTGAGAAAATGACTGTATGCATTGGTGTGCACTCCAGGGCTGGCTTCTGGGTAATATTAATCATTAATTCTAATGAAGTTAGTGATTTGGGCCCCATTGCTGTGGTGCAGTTTTGTAAAGAACACTTATATTCTTAGGATGAAAGGTTCAGAATAAATGTGAGGTGTAATCTGTAATGGGTATGAATAGCTCACTTACTGAAAACAGTGTGAGTGATTAGCTTTGGCTGTTTGGTCATTAATTTTGGTCACAGGCACTTACAAGAAGGCAGAAAGCCTGCAGGGAAATCACGCCAGGACTTTGCATCTGCCCTTTCCATCAGAACAGACCTTCCTGCTTCCTCTCCTCTGTGTCTGTGAGAGCTATTCCATACATGGAATGAGTTTCTATATGGATAGATCCTGGTTATATGACCCATACAGTTGTGTGTGTATGTGTAAAGCATGTGTAGATCTCAGGGGATTCCTCTGCCAAATAACTCAGTAGTGAAACAGGAGTGGAGAGCCCATGGGATTGCCCCTCTGAGGGGCCAAGTGGAGACACTTCCCTGGTGTCCATATCTCCTACTTTTGGGGAGAAGAAGCCTCTTAGAATCATAGAATCATTTAGTTGGAAGAGACTTGTAAGATCATCAAGGAAAAAGTGATAGGACAAGAGGAAATGGCCTCAAGTTGCCCCAGGGGAGGTTTAGGCTGGGTATTAGGAAAAATTTCTTCCCTGAACATGTTGTCCCGGCCTGTCCCAGGCTGCCCAAGGCAGTGGTGGACTCCCCATATCTGGAGAGATTGAAAAGCCGTGGAGATGTGGTGCTGAGGGAACTGGTTTAGTGGTGCCCTGACAGTGCTGGGTTAACGGTTGAACTCAATGATCTTAAAGGTCTCTTCCAACCAAAAACCATTCTATGGATCCTTTGCTCCAGACCAGTTGCTCAGACTTTCAGGACATGTTGTGAGTGCACCAGGAGCTGTAGGGGTTGCCTCTGCCCCTTTGTAGATTACACATCTGTGCCTTTTGTTTCACACCTCTGCAACACTCAGGCCCCTCAAACCCAATTCATTTCTGGAGAACAAAGCTGTTGCTGGAGGCCAGCTGTATCTGACCTCACTTGTGCAAAAGTCTCCATATTTCTCCCCAGCTGAGCAGCAAGGTGAGCAACGTGCTTCAGTCTGATGCCTCTCTCTGCGCTCTCTCCTCTTGCCTTTGGTTGGATATGAAAATTCAATACTTTCTATGTCACTCCTTCAAGAACATGTCTTATTGTGCATCCAGTTCTCTCCACCCAAATACCACTGTGTTCCTATTCTTCCCATTAACTTTTAATCTGCTGTTGGAACTGCCTCCCCTGTGCTGGTATTTCCAACCTTCTGTATCTGGCTACTCAGTGGGAAAGACAGTTCCCAGAGCAGCTGCTGCTAGAAATGCTTTTTGGCATCCAGATGTATATTCTCTTGTTTCCCATGCTGTGCATGTGCTGTTTCTCGTGTCCGTGCATCAGGTGTGGACAGGTATAGAGGGATATGGTGGTGTTATTTCTGTGCTGGCACTGGAGAAGGGCTTTCTTATAAGAAAGAAACCAATTCAACTACACCAACATTGTTAGAAAACAGACCTCTTTAAAGTCAGCAGCAATTCTGTTAGAATCATAGAATCGTTTTGGTTGGAAGACACCTTTAAGATCATCGACTCCAGCTGTTAACCCAGCACTGCCAAGTCCACCACTAAACCATGGCCTTCAGCACCACGTCTGCATGTCTTTTCAATCCCTCCAGGGATGGGGCCTCCACCACTGCCCAGGGCAGCCTGGGCCAGCCCTGGACAACCCTTGCAGGAAAGAAATTTTTCCTCAGCTCCAACCTAATCCCTCCCTGGCACAACCTGAGGCCATTTCCTCTTGTCCTATCACTTGTTTCTTGGGAGAAGACACTGACCCCACCTGGCTCCGTACTCCTTACAGGGAGTTAAGAGCGAGAAGGTGTGTCCCCTGAGCCTTCTTTTCTCCAGGCTCAACAACACCAGGTCCCTCAGCCACTCCTCACCAGACTTGTGCTGTAGACACGTTCCCAGCTTTGTTCCTCTTCATTGGACATGCTCCAGCCCCTCAATGTCCTTCTTGGAGTGAGGGGCCTAACACTGAACCCAGGATTTGATGTGTGTCCTCACCAGTGCCGAGCATCCAGCGGGATGATCCCTGCCCTGGTTCTGCTGACCCCACCAGTGCTGACACAAGCCAGGATGCTGGTGGCCTTCTTGGCCGCCTGGGCACATACTGGATCATCTTCATCCAGCTCTTGACCAACACCCCCAGGTATTTTTCCTCCAGGCATCTTTCCAGCCAGTCTGCCCCAAGCCTGGAGCGTTGCAGGGGGTTGTTGTGACCCCAGTGCAAGATCCAGCCCTTGGCCTTGTTGAACCTTGTTGGCCCATCAATCCAGCCTGTCCAGATCCCTCTGTAGAGCCTCCCAACCCTCCAGTAAATCAATACACACACCCAACTTGGAGTCATCTGCAAACTTACTGAGGGAAACGTGCTGTTCTTTGCTTCAGTATTGACTGCCTTGTAAGTGGCCAATTTGCCCTCCGTTGCAGCGATGCGGAGAGACCGTGTGTAAGCACCATGCTGTTTGGTAAGCAGATGGTTCCCAGACAGGTACACTGGGATCAGAAGCCAATCTTGCCATGACAAACCCAAGCTTATACAAATGTGCTGTCATTAATCCTGCGCTCTGTTGGATTGCTCTTCCATAGTGGCCTTGGGTTACAGAAGATGAACCTAGAGGACATCTGTGGTTCTTGGTGGTGCTTTATGCCTCATTCCTAAAACTGCAGAGAACATTTAATGTATTTTATTCCAGTAAAGTGAAATTGAGATACACGGATAAGAAAAATGCCTCCCAGGGGATTTCCTGCTGCCCCGACCACTGGATTTCTTCCCTGCTGCTGTTCTCTACACGTGGTATGCAGAAACTTTACAAAGATTCTACAGATTCAGAAGCTCTAATAGGGGACTTTTAGCTCTTTGAATTACTTTATTAGCCCTCCTCTATCTGTACCAGATGCTTAATAATGCTGTTAAATTTGGCTCTGATTTTTATTGTTTTAGTCTTGTAACATCCATCATCTTGGCTACTCCTAAGGGTGTTTGTTTGGGAGCCTTATTCATTATTTAGGCCAAATTATTAAAAATATCTGTCAGTTTTGGGGCCTTACCTTTTCTGAGTTTCATTTAGGATTTCTGGACTTGTTTTTTGCATCCCACTTCCACTGCACAGAGCAGAAACTTCAGAGGAGTGTCCTGTCTTGGACAGTAAAGGAGCGCTCTGCACCGCGCTGAGTACCAGCCATATGATGGCTCTTTTCTGCAGGGGACGTGAAGTGACCTCTTGGGATTGCTGGAGCCTGGGCTGCACTTTAATGAAAGAAAACAATTAAAAGATCTTCAGCTATGTTAACCTGGCCATACTCTGCCCTTGGAAACTGTGTTTGCTTTTTCTCAATTCCCCAGCCATGTCTGTAGGACACAGCACTCGACAAAACCTCCTACCTAAAATCTTCCACTCTAGTTGTGAACTCCTAAAAAGCGATTCATTTTTATTCCTGAACTGCATTTTACTACGGAGTAAAGCCTGTTTCGGTGATGAAACCAAGCTTTTCCAGTGTTTATTTTATTGCTGTTGTTTCCCAATGGCGCCCAAGGGCTGACAGTTGTACGAACGCAGAGGAGCAGACGAGCTTGTGATCTCAGTAGACGAGACATGTGGAAGGGTGGAGGGAAGGGTTTGGCACACAAGCAGGGTGAGTAGTCTGTGCTTTCTGAGTTAGAGCAGAGTTGAACCACCAAAGAAGTGGGGAGAGAGAGCGAGCAGAGGCCAAGTGAAAGAAACAGAACTGAGCTGAGCCTGAGGGTCAGCAGGAGGAGATTTCAAGAGAATAGTGGAAAGCAGAGTGGTGTGGCAAGGAGAAAGGGGTGCTACAGAAGCTCTGGGAGAATGAGAGTGGTTAGGTGCCAGACACACAGGCAGCACTATCCCTCATGCTCACCAGTGGAACTTGGTTCCTTTTGCCAACACAACTCTGCACCTTCCGCCCCCGGTCTTAGTTCTTGGCCAAAGAGGTTGCGATGTGGTTTTCTTGCCCTGCAAAGTACCTCATGCAGTACCTATCCCCGTGCAGCTGTAGCTGTGAGATGCTGCCCTGAGCTTGAGAGTCTGATATGTAAAGAGCAATGCAGTCAAAATAGCTGTAAAATATGTCATTTAATACAGTCCCAGTTCCTACAAACCACCTTATGAAAACACCATGCTCACTGCTTGGCTGTGTCAGAAGGCAGAAGGAATTTCTCACAATTTGTAGCCTAGCCAAGAAGATTCACCCTCAAGAGAGACAAGCTGAAGCGAGGTGAACATTTTACCTTGCCTTCGTGTTTCTAGGAACAGAAACGGATTCACCTTTCCTCACAGAAATACCTCAAAGCACATCATTCAATCTAGAAAACATCAAAGAATCAATTTGAAGGAGTCAAAATACACACCCATCCAGGAGCACACCGTGAAAATTGCATTGTTCTTTCACTCGTGCTCTAGATGCAGAAACCTGGACGGGAGACATCTCCTACAATGCCAGAATCTTGACTAAGCAAGCAGCCAGCTTTGTGAAGCAAACTGTGTTTCCTTCCCATCATGAGCTCCAAGCGTGGCCATAATCCTGGATGCTAAACGTATAGACTTCCACATCGCACACCTACTTGCAGAAAAAGGACATCTACAACAGACCTTACTGTACACAGCCAGGGCTTCCCACGCCGGTGATGAATATTTATGCCATGAAACTAGAGTGGAAGGTGGCCTTGATGAATTGGGGGCTAAATGCTACAACTACATTCTTTAGACCGCTTGATTATAAGGGGTTACCATTTTTATTGCCTCTTGCGAAGCAGATAGATACAGTAGATCTTCCCCGAGATCAAAGTGTGTCTCTAGGGCAGCCAGCAAATTAGCGGAGATTATAAATGAGTGCGTAGTCATTGATGTCTTGAGAGCTCGGCTCAAGTGATCAGAGAGTATTCTTTCCCCCTTTCTGTTCATAAGGCTCTTTCTAGAATAGATTACTTTTTTTTTATACTGAAAGGCAATATTCATGGACTTCATAAGAACAAGTATTTCAGTAGGACATGCTCTGATCACATCACTCCCTGTTGTATATGGTCTTATTATGGACTGATGCTTCCCTGTGATAGAGAGTCATGGAGACTGATGTCAGAGATGTGTGTTTGGGGAATCGTAGCGCTTAACTAATTTCATCATATTTTATAGCAAGTACAGCCTCTGCAGGAGTTTTTTTGGCAGAATGGGAGCTCTTCGAAGCTCCGTTACGACGTGCAACGAGTGTATGAAGCAAAATAAAAGCAAATGAGCGAACACTTCACTATCGGAGATTATAGCTATGGTGGGGAAAAGTAAATATAAAACAAATCACACCATGCCAAAAATTGCAAATAAAAACCCCAAGAATAAACATCTATTTCATGAAGGGATTTGAAGTTAACTTTTAATATCCAAACGGGGAGAGAAGTCAGAATTGTGTCTCTGTGCAGAAGATGGAACAGAGCTCTCATTTACAATATCAGATCTGGAGTCTGTATATTGTAAGAACAACCTCAATCTGAAACACTTAGAAACTTTTTGGTTTGAAATTTCTCTATATTCCACGAGTTAGAAAGTGAAAAATAATCCCAACCTGGAATTTTCTGGACCACTCTGCTTTAGAGCAATGCTTTGTGTGGACGTTACCAGTAGCTGAGTTGGATTATACAATCAAGCTGCAAGAGAGCGATCTGGTGGTGACAGCATTAGGTTTTCAGGCGTGGATTTGATTCATAAAACAGACTTGGGGTTTTTTGCCTTTGCAATGACAAGAAGGTCAACTCCATTAGTTTTATTTCTTGTTTAAATCAGAATTGGACATCATGAAAATACTACACAGGCTGTCAGGTAGAGCACACAGAATTTTGAGAGGTTGGGCAGTCTGAATAGGATGAACTATCTTGTTGAGTGGACAGGTTATGTTATCTGATCTTCTAGTTTTGACTTTGCCTGATGGGGCCAGGTCCTGTGGTTGGGTTGCAAACATGTACGGGCACAGAATGCCAGCATGGTGGGGCTTGGAAGGGCCCTCTGGAGATCATCTGGTGTTAGCTCCCTACTCCAGCAGGGTCACCCAGAGCAGGGGGCCCAGCAGCGCAGTGTCCAGGTGGGTTTGGAATCTCTCCGGAGAAGGAGACTCCACAACCTCTCTGGGCAGCCTGGGACAGGCTCTGCCACCCTCACACCAAAGCTTTTTCTTCTGTTCAGATGGAACCTCCAGGGCTCCAGCTGATGGCCATTGCCCCTTGCCAGAGGGGGTATGGTGAGA
>JAAGNO010014173.1:80800-91246 GCA_033439905.1 Ceryle rudis | reverse complement strand
GTGTAAGATGTATTAGAAAGCAGAAAATGCCCAAAGGAAAACATTTAATGTCCCTCCTGCAGAGAAAAGCTTCAGTCAAGGGTGTAAATACATTAAAAAAAAAAAAAAAAAAAAAAGGATTAGTATGTGCAAGCACACAAAAAATCAGAATACTGTAGAGCACTTAATTGGCCAACTGCCGTCAACCATTTCAGCACTTGCATCTTCCTAGCTACTTGTACCGTATTGTTAGAGGAGAATAAATCATTTGACACAACTAGGTTTTAGAAAAATATGTGAAAACCATTCAGGCAAAAAATCAGTTGAAATGTATGAAATTTTCCATCCGAGTGCTCTCTGCTAAGAGAAAATACTTCAGTGAGGTGCAATATTTAATCTTGTTTTAAAATAAATAGTTTACTATATAAAATCACTCAGGGGGTGATTTTGAAAATGCAGTGTAATTTTATTTTAGTTTTAAGGTTCGTACCGAGGAAATGCCGGAACATGACAAATAAGGTCTTGGCAAACTCGCGCACTAGAAATAATCCTGCTGCGGTTGGGTCGTGTCAGGCACACGCGCGGGTTTAAATCCATGAAACACTTAAACCCGCGGAGATCTGCAAATGTGGCAGAGCCTGTTCTTGCTTTTACACAAAGCCTGGCTTCCTCACCTCTGCAATCTATAACTGGCATGAGATGGTTTTCCTCATTTATACTGGAAATGGTGGATTTGCCCTAGCTCAGAGAAGAAGGAAGAGCAAATAAATGGTGAACTTGAGGTCTGAGCCTGGGGGGCCGTTCCCACATTCTGCTGAGGCGTTGTATGGTGCACGCTGATGCTTGGGGCCTCTGGCCCTTGGGTGTTTGCATGTGTGCTGTACGTAGTGAAAATACAGAGTTTGTGGAAGATCAGCATGTATAATACATTTATTATTTATAATTACTCAGCTTTTTGGACAGAGATTTAAAGATAGAAAAGAGTGTGTCCTACCGAAAGTAATGCGCTGACGATGTCTGCTACAGAACACTGAGGACTTGGCAGGGCTGGGTTAGCTGACTTGGCAGTTAGCTAGTTAGACTTGATGATCTTAAAGGTCTTTTCCAACCTAAACTATCCTGTGACTCTATAGTTCTATTTTGCTAATTAAGTTATTGAAACTCCAGGGGTTTTACAGCACATCCACGCATGTACCCAGCCATGGCTCATTAAAGTCCTAATCTTGAAAGCTGCTGAGAAGAGTAGATATTGCTCTGAGCTGGGCCATCTTTTGCTCGGAAGTTTTATGATCTCCAGGAAAACTGTACTGTATCCGGCGTCGATACACGACCAATACAATCAACCCGTAAGTGGCTCCACATGCATTCTCTTAATTGTTAGCTGTCGTATTGAGATTAAATTGGGCATTAAATTAAAGTTAAAGAGAGATTAGATTGTGACCTGAGGTGTAGTAAAGTCATATAAGCACTTAAATCGAAACCCCCTCGCTTTTGGGGAATAAAAGAACTCACTTTGCTTCGTTTGTCGAATTTGATTTATTCTTCTTCATATAGATTAAGAAAAATTTAAAATAACTTCTGAGTGGGCATGGTCTGTGTTTGCTCTCTCAAAGGCAGAGCAAAAGGAAAAATTTTAGGGTGCAGAAAGCTTTCCCATCACCCTCCAGCTGCTCCTGCAACACTCTCCTCTGTCCCTGTGTAGTGATCAGGGAACCTCCTTAGAAAATCCTCTCTATACGCAGCTGGGCATCTTGGCTTTTGTGGATCTTACAACCCAAATTTCATTCGTTCTTTCTGAATGTCAAGGATAGTGTTTATTTTCTTTTCTCACATTGTTTTTGTCATTGCTTTGGTGACCTGAAGATCAGCTATGGGCTTTGGTCCTTTAACGGGAACGTTAGCAATCTGTGGTGAGGGTGCTGAGAAGGACGGATGGGTGAGGGGGTGAGCAGTGGCAGCAGGTCCACACAGGCTGGGCTTTGGGAGCTGCAGCAGCTGGGAGAGGCTGCAGTTCACAGCCCCCATTTCCCACTGAATTTGTGACCAAAGTGGGACCAGCAGCCCTTGTCTCCCATAGCAGCAGGACATTGCCAAGCAGTTAATTGGCAGCATCTTGTTTCCTTGAGAGGCCCTATCTTCTGACTCCCACCAAATCCCTCCCAATGCACATAAGCTCTGGTAGAACAAAGAGGTCTGCAGTCTGGCCCATGGCTACTAAAAGCTTGCTGATCTCTGCGCTAATGACCTAATCTGGGGGTTTCTTCTGTTCTTGCTTTTGCTACCGTGTTTTCAGCTCTGCTCACTATGTTCCTCCTCTCTGTATTTGGTTACTACTCTGTGGTGGGACTCCAGTATCTTAAAGATCTTTTTTAACCTAAACTATTCTATGATTCTGTTAGTCCCTGGCCATCTGGGATTTTGAGTAGTTACTGGGAAGATGGTAACGTACACTCATTCAAAGGCCTTAGATGTTTTTTGGGGGGGAATCCTGGCCCTAAATGACCATGTCTGTGAGTGACAGACCTCAGTGCAGGATATAGACCTATAAGGTCTTCTCTTCAGCTTGGTTTTCCTTAGTGAATGTACAAACAGAATGATCCCAACCATCGGAACAGGAGGAGTGAGCAATGCATAGGCTGTGCCCAGTTGAAAGCGGTAGCTGAAGATCCAACCCATTGTATTTTCCGTTCTTCTGAGGCTGAAAATAGTGTTGATGTGAAATCCGGCGTAAAATTAAATGATCAAAACACATAGCAGATTTTGGTCTTTTAAGCACCGTCAGCCAGAGAACTGGACAACTTCATATGGGTTTGATAGCTTGCTTGAGACAAAAGGCTGAAGCAATGTCTACTCTGGAATAGATCTTGAAGGTTTCTGGCTCCCTGTCCAGCACTCAGCTCATTAGGCCACGTTTCCTCGCCACTTCAAATAAGCAGTTCTCCAGTTTGCTCATTTAAAACCCTTTTGTTCCTATCGCTCCATTTCTTATTTATACGAATGCCAAATTAAGCATTTGCCTTGAATTAAATCATGGAAGTCTGAGATACACTTTTCATTTCTGAAAATATTATGAAATAAACCTCGTCAACATAAACAAAGAGCAAATTCAGCCATATTCGAGACACTGAGCTGTCAACCTTTGCAACGAAATGCAATTGTATTCCTAGAAAAATAAATGATGAAATTAGATAATTAAAAAAGGGCTGGTATCTAAGAGCTCCATGAGATCAGCTCGCAACATGTAGACCTACAGAGAAGATGATACGATGACTCTCACAGCAAAAGCCTCCCACAAATGGGCATGAGCTATAGGAATGAATGACTGTAATTACAATTCATTTAGGAAAATTAGGCTGCGTATTACTCATAGATTTCAAAGTGGTGTGGGCGTTTTGAAGAGAAAAGGTGATGATCTCCACTCTCAGGTGGTGGTAAAAGGTTCTCAGAGTCAGGTGCTGGGATCCCCAGGATGGCTTCTGGCCAGAGGGCTCCAACTTGAGAACCTGGCTTCAACTGCCATGAGATTATTCAAGATTTTGGTAATTTATGTCAGTTTCGGAGCCAGATCCTGGGCTAATCTGTACTTCCTGCAAATCCCTGAGCTTGAAGTGTTGGAAATTAGAGCAAAATTGGATCAATTTACTCAGAATTAACATGGTAGTGGGTGACGTGTATTCGCTGACTTCTGTTGATCACGTTTGCATTGGATCTCAGCGTGCTTGCTCCGTCCTGCACTTCACTGCAGTTGTACACTCTGGGGATTTTCTTGCTCTCAGCCGCTTTCTATAGACTTTGCTAAAGGTATTTTTCCCTTTCCACCCGAAGACTGAATTGCATGCTCTTTTCGTAGAGGTTTTGAGGTTAAATGCTCCAATATTTCTATCGCTATTCCTGGGCTCGACGTAAAGATTTTCTCTGCTGTTTCCTCACCGACCTTTTTAAAAATTGAAATGACTTTACGCTCCCTGTTATGTTTGCAAAAGCCTTCTGCGTTTCACCCCACTGTATTGGTGTATTATAAATATTTCCTTTGATGTCTGTCTTTACTTCATTCCCTCCCACCCTCTCCTTTCCCAGAATGCCTTACTGTTCTCTTTCTTTTTCTTCCACCCCATGGCTGCTTATCAGCAGCCCAAAGCTTGGAGGTGGTTCCCTTTAGCATGTAAATAAAGCAACACTTTTTCCAGTAAGTAGCTCGGGCTGGCATTACATGCCAGAAACTCTCATCTACACAATGATGGGTTCAAGTCCTGCATTGTGCGGAGGGTTTTTTTCTTTCACACTAGGAAAGGTGATCAGTCTGCAATTAGTCCTCTCCTTCCCCAGTCCTTTG
This sequence comes from Ceryle rudis, assembly GCA_033439905.1. Taxonomy (NCBI): domain Eukaryota; kingdom Metazoa; phylum Chordata; class Aves; order Coraciiformes; family Cerylidae; genus Ceryle; species Ceryle rudis. The sequence goes on along the minus strand of JAAGNO010014173.1, from coordinate 86,934 downwards.
TAACTCCCTCTTTGCCAGTTTCTCGTCTCCCAGGAGCAAAGGCGAAGGTAACTTTTTTTGGAATCCATTTAATCTGACTGTCCTCCCGTCAACCAGCTCTGCATAAAACGGGCCTGTCCTCCGGCTGACAGTAAATGATGTGGCATTAGAGCAATATTTGGAAAGATGTGCCTAGAGTTCACTATTCTGGTCAGACGAGCAGGGAACATGCTTTTGCATTTTAATTTGAAATTCAGTGAATATTTTGAATGCCACAGCATGTCTAGAACATTATTTAAAAGATCCTGTGCACTGAGGCGTGTAATGATTGACATTGGCTGTAACTTGATGCAATGTTGCACTGTTTTAATTCTTTTTTGGGGCAGTGTTATCTTTGATCACTTCGTATTCACTGGAAAAATCCCACAATTGCAATCCCACATTATGTTTCGGTGAGGATGCCAAGTTCTCTATGGTGCGTAGCTATTCAAGGCACTTTGTCCACCCTCAGGCTGCTCATTAAAGTGATGGCAGTTTCTATTTTAATGAATAAGGTAGAGTGCAAATTCCCAACTTCATTCATAGACCTTGAATGGTAAAAAGGAGCGGGTTCTTTTTTCAGTTCCCAACTTCTTTGTTTTCTTGGAAATTGTGTAAATGTGTTCATAACCACGGCCACGACTCCGTGCGCATGCAAAACCCCTCCACCTGACAAGCTTTTAACTCGGGTTAAAAGCTCCAGGGTTCACATTATTAAAATTTCATTCTGCGACCAGCATCCCCCGTCCCAGATTTCATTTCTAGATGCAGTTACATGTCCATATTGCGAGAGGTAAGAGTAGGACGATGTCTGACAAGAGAGACTCGGTTCCTTCTTTTAACTCTCTGTTTTTTCCCCTCACTAATCGTCGCTACTGTGCCAGAAAGCCTTTCCATACGAAAATAACATTCTTTGCTTGCAGTGACTGCCATTTAAAAGGCTGCACTTGCCCACAGCTACACAGCAGGAGCATGAAAGCTGCTGCACTTTTCCTCTCGGGTTAAAATATAGCACTTTAAGGTAAAGCATGAACTGAGTGCATCGTTGAAGTGCTGCACAAGTGCAAACGGTCGGTGTTAGGGACGGGGGCAGAGTTCCCCGCTTGCGCTCTTGCCTTTTATCCGTGTGCCATTCAAAACTAACAGCCTGGACGCCTTCTTTTGATCACTGTTACTCCCGGTTTTGCTGTGAAAAACTCTTTTTTTCTGCCCGTTACCCAAAGTTTGGGAATAGCTGTGGCTGCCAAGTGGAGGTTTATGGAGCCTGTGCTGAGTCGCTCTTTGAAACTGGGTTAAGGAGTATGCGGATTTTGTGCTGTGCCCACATTCATTCCTATCCCCCCTGCAAGCCAGAGGGAGAGGCATTTTGGGGAGTCCTGTCTGATAATGACTGTGGGGATGCACCAATTTCCACTGCCCTGAGCACCGGACTCACCCTGCGGGTATCAACCTGGCCGTGGGAGGTTTTGCTTCAGGCTCTGCTTCAGCTTGCGCTCAAACTCCAGCAAAGAGCAGCAAGAGCTGCTGAAGGCCCTTTCCAACCCCCCAGCACTCTAGTAACGTGCCCTTTGCACGTCTCTGAGTTCAGGCAATCCCTGTGTGTCTTTTCCACAAGACCAAGCCATGGGGCAGTTGGAGACCCACCAAGAGGACTCTGCCTCCATCTTTCCCTGCCCGCAGCTCCTTGGACCAGATCCATCTTTTCTGTGGAGACTTAGCCGGGAGGTACAAGTTTCTCTTTGCTTGGTGCACGATGATGTTTACCCAGTTGTATAAAATCAGACTATCAGTCGCCTTTTCTTTTCTTTTCTTTTCTTCCTCGAGTAAAGCTGAAGATAAATAGTGAAATAAAAAACCAGTTTGCTATTTAGGAGTATTAAATAACTACACATGGTTGCGGGAGACTAAGGAATTACTTTAATTTCATTTTCATTTGCATATGTTCCTTTGAAATCCTCTTGCTGAAGCATCCAGTTTCAGGGGAGAAGCTGAAACACTAATCATTTCATAAAAGCAGCTCTTGCCATATATTTGTTATGATCGTGGATTTTACACGCCAGAAGAGCTTTGTGGTACACAAAGGGAAAAGTCCTACCTCTTTCCAGCTACACTAAAGCACTTCTACTCCTTAAAAGCCTTCACCTTCTTTATCCGTGGGTGTTGGGGCTTTCTAGATGAGGAGTTGGTCTCAACACTGGGTAACTTCCACCCCGTCACTGTGTTTTGATAAAAGCTGTGTTTTACTGGAAGGTGTGATTTATGGTAGCAACTGGAAGTAGGGCCATAGATGCCTCACTTAGAAATGTTAAATACCTACCAAAAATACGTGCAGTTCTTTTTCTGGAAGGGTCTTTCTTCATTCAGTAACTTTATGTTTCCATCTGGTACCGAACACCGTTGCCTCTGTTGTATGCATCCGTGAAGAGATGCGGATGTAGAATTCGGTTTCCACTCATCATTTTCACCATCTCACAGGTTACTCTACTGCATGAAACGATCTGTTTTGTACCTTATAATTTGGGGTGATTAGTGGGTGCTGTGAACTCAGGTTGGCAATACCACTATAATGTCACTTGAGCCGTTACATTTTTCTCCAAAAGTGCTAGTTTCTGTTATTCTTTACCCTTTATTACCAGAATTGAGGATACTTGGGCTGTGCAATGCTGACACCCCTGGAGAGCATGGTCTCCCTTGAGTTCTCCATTGGCAGGTCAACCCCAATGGGAAGGGTCAAATAAAGGGTCTCCTTCCCTCTCCCTGACTGCAGAGGCTGGGGTTTGCCTCCCAAGGCTCCCAGCTGCACAAAAGAGAGATTTTTACTAAAAGTTGCTGGCTTGGGAAGATCAACGGCTATCCTGGTGGAAGGAGAACTGTCCCCATTGAGCCTGGCTGGCAGGAGACGTGTCCCAAGCAAGCCAGGCTCACCACAGAGCCTGCATGGGAAGTTTTGACTTTCCTTGGAGAGATTCCCTGGGATGAATCATGACGACTGGCTCAGCTGCACATCGGCTGAAATTAAAACTTCAATAAAAGGTTGGTTGGTTGTTCCCCCCCCCCTTAACCAGCAGCTCTGTGAATTCAACGGAGAAAGCGACTCGGTGGCCTTTGTGCTTCAAACATCCTCAGCACAAGGATTTAGTGTTTGGAATTTGAGATTATGATTTGAAGACTTTCCTTGTGGCACAGCAGAAATCACTCACTTTCCTAGGGCTGCAGGAGCTGCAAGAAAACCCAGAGCAAAAGCAGGGAAGGGTTCAACAAACAAATAGCACCTCAGCGCACAGGACTTGAGCTTTTTAAGAGGTGACCACATCATCACAAGGACTGCGGTCTTAGCAGTATATGACCCCTAACACGCAAAAGAAATAGATCGTTGAATTAAAAAAGAGCCATTTTCCAGAATGCAATGGCACCTTAAGGGCAAATAAATACCTTCTTGCTGCTTAGATTGGTAGCGTTCCTTCGCATAACTGAAGCCTCAGGAATAATTATGCAAAAAGACACTTAAGCTAGTAGAGAAAACACATATTGTGTTTTACGATGCTCTCGACGGGCTTCTCGTGTAACATGAGAGAAATTATATTAACCCCGGTGCTCCGTCGGGGTAGAATTACACCCCCGTCTTGGTCAGAACCGCGTGGTGCAGCTTTCCTCACTTTTTATAGCTCTATTAATGCTTTTCAAAAATTGTGGGCTAAAGGAGTATTAAAATGTCTTGGCAATGTAGAGATGCTCAATCTTTTTACTGCGGGATTACGTTATACCTTGTTTCTATTTGATTTTGATTGCTTGCTTGGCCTAGATTCTCTGCAAGCATTTGGTACGACTGAATAATTTTTAGTTGTACTTTCTTGCCATGCTTTATGCTAATCTGCTGGTGTTTTGCAGCCCCAGCCTTGCCAGTCAGTGCCGCAGTCTACAGTCTTTATCCTTTACTGGATTTTTAAAAGGGTATTTTATTGCCTGTCATTACCATTCATTGTGGCTTTATGGACTGTGCTCGCCTCTCGCGCGCTCGCCCGGTGCTGCGGCTGCCGCTCGCTCTTCGCCGCGTCTCCCGCTGCCTTTGTTCTGCCGCGGGGACCGGGCCCTCCAGCACAAGTTTTATATCGTCCCTTCTGCCTCGAGTGCCTCGGATATCCCCTTTTATGGGGGGGCTGCTGGTGCTCACAGATGGGAGAGTGTAATTCCAGCTCCCGAATGTCTTCCCGATTTAAATGGAATGTGGTGGGGTTTTTTCCAAATATCGCTGGCTGCTTCACGGGGTAAATGTTAAATACAGAATGCATAATGCATTATGCTCTGGGAGGTTTGATATCTCTCAAGCATTTTTTTATTATGCTAATGCATAGTTGAAGGAATTTACGACGTTTCATTCAAATGACATAATTCAGTTAATAATTATTTATTAAGAACACGTTCAGTTTCTCATACCCTGCTTATAAATGTTTCGCAGCTTTATTTAATATTGAGTCAAAACCAAACCCATATCTGCACCTCCTCAAAACTCTGGGGGCTTGTGAAGGCAGAACTCAACTCCAGTGAAAATTATCGTGACTTCGAGGAGATTCAACAACAACAATTGCTGTTGATTACAACTCAACGCTCACCTTCTGTCATCTTCTTTAATAAATACACAAGTTTAGATACTTTCTTTTAGTTGGAGGTGCTTTGGGGACAGTTCAACATTAGGAAATGTTGAAGCTGTATCAAAATAGGGATTTGTGAGTTTAACTTGGTGAAAAAACAAATCAAAATCATTTTTTGTTTAATGCAGATAGGACCTAATACCACACTCCTAGCCCATAGACCTATGGACGAATGTTGTCCATGCGACCGCTGCCTCTGGCCACAGGACACAGGGAGGTGACAGCTAAGGCTGGCAGGCAGAAAACAGGCTGATGTTGCCCGTGTGCATCACTCTTTTCAGTGCTGTTGTCCTTCTACCTGTGAAAGTCTGAGATCATGGAAGGGAGGGAAGGCTGGAGACTACATCGATACGAATATGCATAAATCTTTGCTGACTACTCAGCAAAAGGAAAATGGATCGTTACCTATAGCGACACCCGAATGTTGCTTTTGCTGGTTTTAAAGTAAATAAATCACTCACTCGGTACTTTGTGAGGAGATTTCCATCTTCAACAGCCAGAGTTCTTTTAAACGAGCAGACGTGTTAGATGGGGTGAGCAGGAGCAGCACTGTGGAAGCCCTGCTTCTTCTCAGCCTGGATTAGCTGCAGTGGCGGTTACCCAACAAGTGAGCTCCCCTGTGCTGCAGAGACATACATTTTAAAAAGCCTGCCTTGAACGCTGACTTCAGGGGGAGCTGAGTGCTCCACACCTCCCAGGATTGGACCTCAAATACTTATCTGCATGAGCTTTCCATTATTCATTCGACAAATGAAACTGGTTGTAATGTAAATTATAGAATGAATCTTTCTGTGGCTTAAGATCCTGTAACTTAAACCTCCTAGGCTGCTTATCTGCCTCCTGCCACCTACCTACAGTTTATCCAGTGCACTTGGCATTCTTGATTGTTCCTCGCATATAAATTTCAATCATACCCACAGGGTACCTCCAGCCTATAATAACTTGCATTGTGAACAATTTAGCAAGGGAACCGTTCTGCCCAAACAGTGAGTGAGACATTTGCTATTGGGAAAAGCCAAACCCCTTGGGAAGTACCATGCGTATTCCTCACGTAATGCTGTAATAAGGCAATTGTATTGAAATTAAAATAGAGATTGAGAGATTTATCTCCCCTTTCAGTCACCCGGTATCATGGAGCTGTCTGGGAGCCTCTAAGCAAAGCAATCCCACGTATGCAAAATCGGAAAGTCGGGCTGATTGGTTAACGAAGCCTTGATACCTTCTACAAAAGTCATTAGAATTCTTCCTTATCGTAAGAGAATAACTTTGCACTGTAATAATCTCATTATACCCCAGTTGTTCTATTCCTCTGCCAGCCAGGTTACACACAACGCCTGCCTCTGTGATTCTGTGCCTTCCTTTCATCCCACGCAGTGCACGGCCTGAAGCCAGACTTCTGCACGCAGAACTGGGGATCTAATTAATGTCTACGAATACGTAAGGGCTGGGCATCAAGAAGGCAGGGAC
>JAAGNO010014173.1:53807-67854 GCA_033439905.1 Ceryle rudis | reverse complement strand
GCTGGGCCCCCTGCTCTGGGTGACCCTGCTGGATGGAGCAGGGGGGTGGCACCAGATGATCTCCAGAGGTCCCTTCCCACCCCCACTGGTCTGTGGAGAAAAAGATACAAAAAATAATGAAATGAAAAATTTCCTTCTCAGTTTCTTTGTTGCCCCTCAAACTGACATCCTTGATCTCCATCTCTGGCCCCCATGTTCCAGCATATCCCAGGACACAGGTTCACCACAGCCCTTGCAGGAAGGAGAGGTGCTGGACCATATGTACCAATGGTTATGGGGAAGGGACCTGGAGATGGTGCCCAGAAATGTACTGGGGGCTGTGTGCTCAGGAAGGGGGGATGTTTTAATGCAGTTCAAGTGTACAGTCCTTTACGTCCAACTCTTAATAATACCCACTTCAGCAGTGTTGGGGCAGATACATTTACGCTCTGTGTTATTCAATACCCAGACAACAACTGCTGGGGCATTTAATGAGGGGTTTAAAAAAATCCTCTGCACGCCACACATTCTCACATACCTCCGGCCTTACTTCATGCACTTAATGGACTCCAGCCTATGCTCTGGTAGTTAAAAATCTTCCATTACTATCACTCCAGCATTTTTACAGCTTTTTTTTTTTTTTTTTTTATTTGCTCAATCATTTCACAGTCCAGTTGTTCAGTTTTGGTCAGGTGGGCTATAAAATATTCCTGTAACAAGTTCAATCCTTTCTACATCTCCAGCCTCCATCTATAATGACTTTGCACCGTCACTAGTTTCTCCCAAGTCACCTCTTGTAAGAGCTAACAAATCTTCTTCTCCACAAACACACACCCCAAACACACACCCCTCTTTCCCAGCAGCTCCCAAACGGCAGCAGTGTTTAAAAGGCTTTGTTGTTCTGTCCCCATCGGAAAGATTTCATTTAAAATGATCTGAATTTGAATAAATTAAAACTTGCAGTGGCTGAGCTCCAATTTGCCCTCTTACCTACCAACGCTTTGGGGCCCTCTCAGGGCTGTTGTTCCACAGTCCTATTTTCCTTGGCTTTGGGGATTTTTGTGTGTGTGGTTTTGCCCTCCAGGTTGTTTCATGGAAGATTTGCCCAAGCGAGGGCAGGACAAGCCTGGCTGAAGCCCTGCGAAGGGTCTGTTTGCCAGAACCAAACCCTCGTGCGATGGCTGCAAGGCTCAGTCCATGCTGAAGGACCACCACCAGGAGCTGTCAGTGAAGGAAGGGCTGTGTTCTTTCCTCTGCCAGCTGCAAAGAAAGGGCTGTGTTGTGTCTTGTGCTCATGTGTGGGGGGAAGAGGGGGGTGTAATGAGATTTCTCCTGCTCACATGCATCTGTCATCATTTCGGTCCCTGGCTGGCAGGACAGGAAGAAGACACTGCTGTTGTCCACTGCTAGTGATGAAATATTAGGGGTTTGTGGTGGAGTTGTGACTCTGGGTTAATCTCCCGAAACTTCTCATGTAGTGATAGAACAAGGGGTAATGGCTTTAAACTCAAAGAGGGTAAATTTAGATTAAAGGAGGAGGGTTTTTGCTGTGAGGGTGGTGAGTCACCGGAGCAGGTTGCCCAGGGAAGCTGTGGATGTCCCATCCCTGGAAGTGTTCCAGACCAGGTTGGACGGGGCTTTGAGCAACCTGCTCTAGTGGGAGGTGTCCCTGCCCATGGCAGGGGGTTGGAACGAGATGATCTTTAGGGTCCCTTCCAACCCACACCATTCTGATTCTGTGGTTCTGTGGGAGGGAGGAGGTTAAGCACCCATGGAGGCTGGCCTGTGGCTTCTCATGTAGCACAGGGCTTGCTCCTGCCCTGTGGCACCATTTGCACACTTACGAGAAGGAAGATTTGAGCATCTTTCTCAAACATGCTGCAGTTCTGCTCTTGGTGAGGAGGGCAATGGAGACATTTAGTCTGTAGGGCTGGAGAAGTTTTAAATAAGGCTCCATGTCTCGCGTTCACGTAGTCGCACGTTCCCGTGAGCCAGGCCCTGCATCACCAGCCTGTTGGGCTGGCAGCTCCTGTTGGGTTTGCTCATTGATTTACTTTGTGTTGTAACCGGATGGTGCGGTTGCAATATCTGTGGGGCTTTCGCTGCGATCTTCCTCTGCCTGACTCACCTGGCTGGCTCCGATTATCTCCTTCCCTGTCTATCGTACCAGACAAAATCGTTTTCCAATCCCTTTCCCACAGGTAAACATCATCTCCAGCCCATGATGCATTTTGTATCTCTCCAGAAAGTAATACCTATAGAAGTCAGCACTTCCGTGATTTATGTAATTAAAATATGATGGATCAAGTCATTAAAATTCACCAGCGCTGGTACACGTGTTCACAAGTACACAACTTGTCTCCAACTATGCCTGCCCCATCATCCCAAGATGACCTTGTTTTATGACTTAAGCTTTTACTCCCTATCAGAGAATTATGAATAGCAGAGCAAACTGAAGAGTGGAATTAAAAACAAGAGTGCCTGGTATATTTTTCTGCTTCTATTTACTTTGTCACTTCAAAATGACAGCCTTGAAATTCCTGCATGATCTTCAGCATGTTCTAAAAATGACAGCTACTATAATTCAAATTTACTGCTGCATTTTTTATTTTTTATTTTTTTTTACTAGTAATGAAGTTGTAAATGCAGCGTTTCTTTCATTACCTATTCATTAAAGATATGACATGAAAACAGAGTTACCATGGAAATGGCTCTGTGAATTCTGAGTACATAATAAGAATTTCATTGTTTACACTACAGCACAGATAACTGATGGGTGTTGTTGTTGCTGGTAAAGTCTTATTTAGCCTCAGGAATGCTGGTGAGGGGAGAAAGGTTATGCAATTGGTCTTCCACTAAGTGCCTGCACACAAGCAAAGCTCTAAAATCATCAGCGCAAGAGAGTTTCATGATGAAAAGGACTGAATATGTTTTGAGCTTTAAATCTTTCAGCATCATTTGGAGTTGAATATTTAAACCTTCGAAGCAGAGATAGCCTGGTTGGTGTGTCACTAATAGTCTCATCGCGGATCGAATGCGGCCGCCTCTCCTATAAATAAATTAGCGCATAGAAAATTTAGGAGCTTTTCTACCTGAACTGAAAACAATCGGGTTTAGCAGCAGGAAAACATCACATTTAATAAATAGCAATGTCAATGGCTTTGCATAAAGGTAAAGGTGCTAGGAACCTTGGGGGTTTTTTTGCACCAGGGCTTGTAATTTCACATGAAATCCTGGCAGTGGGGAGCAGGGTCCTCTAACTGTATGCCAAGGGCTGCACTTTAGTGCTGCGCTGCACCTATGAAAGGATCTGGGTTTGTACGTCGTGGGACCGGGAATATTTTTAAATACCCAAGTGGGACGGTCGCCCCTTGACAGCTAAAGTCAGAGTGATGGTCAGCAGCACTTTTACTAGTAAAAATCAAAAAGGTTTTAATCTGATTCTGCACAGCTCTTCAAAAGCAACAGCAAAGACTCGAGCCCTGGCAAGAATAAATGAGGCAAGATTGTCATTTATGCCACAACACCCTGAATGCCTGTTTCTCGTTTGAAAACCAGTTCATTCTCGGGAATGAGCCATAAAGAGAAGCATTATAGATACTGTGTTATAAACCAGAGTGATAATGATATCTGCTTTGTGCTTTAAATAAACATTTAACTGTGCCTAGCTTTAAATAATTAAATGGGTACATCTGCACAGAGATGAGGAGTCTGAATGTGACCGGCCATGTCCCGAGTCCTTTGATATCCAGGACAAGATTCTTTTTGATAGTAAAGGCACTGAATCGGGGTGTTTGATTTACCTCGGTACTCTGAGTTCCAGAGTCGTTTGCCGTAGGCAGCGCTAATCACACCTAATTGCAGCTGATTGGCAGAGTGACATTAATGACGGCCCTAAAGCAGCCTCCTTCATCTTCCTGCATCCTCCTTTGCAGGACTGTTTCCTCCCAAATCTTCCAGCTGATGAGATGAGGGGTGCAGGGAAGGGAACCATCCCAGTGACATGCACAGCAGCGACAGGTACTGCCCTAGACACCAGGTCTTCCCACTGCCGGCCCTGTGCCGGGAGCTCACACGGACTCTCGTTTTAGGAGAATTTGGCAAGTCTGAGTGAAAATGAGCCATGGCAGCTGGCAGACATAATGGCTTAAAAGAAAAAGAGCATCGGATGGGTCACCTACATGCAAATAACAGCAAGTGTTTTCTCTTGTGACCTGGTCTGCAGTAATAGTGCAGGGATAACCATATCAAACCTGTCTTTAGTAATAATTTGATACTCCCAGTATTCTGAGGGACAGCCACAGATCAGTTATTGCACAGTATGAATAATAATTCTGTAGGAGAGGATTAGAGTGTTATTCCTCAACGTATCTGAAACTCCTTTAGGAGAAGAGATTTAGGAAGTGGGGGACAAGATGCTACTGCCACACATTCACCAGTATCTTACCATTTGCCTGGAAGATTACATTTTGTTGCCTTAAGTGGGAAAAGATGGTTAACATACTAGATTCTTCCCTGCTCCTGGTAAGAAGTAGCTCCTAACTTCATCTGTTTAGATGGGATATTGCTGCCCACAAGCTCATTTTGGTGCATATCACCCATCTCTTGCCTGTGCTCAGCCGGCACGCAGGGACACGCTTTGGCTTCGGCTCAGCTTGGTCAAGTTGTGCAGCAGCTGATGGGTGGCCAACAGCATGTGGCACAAGAGGGAGACTGGTTTTCACATCTCGTTGTTGACTACCAAATGAAACATAACTCAGATTGTTGGAGCCGCTCAGATGAATGATCTCGATAGTGTTTTCACTTTGCAGAGCATCTGCACCATATGTGATCCCACCAGTGTTTTGTTCGTTGAATCGCTGCTGTGACAGAGCAAAGAAAAAGTGTTTAAATCATATCTTCTCTTGGAACCGGGAGGCAACGTTTTTGCTTTTGATGGAATTTCATCAGACACAAAGAGAATAGTTAAATGGAAAAAGAAAGCTATTTGAATAATGAGCACACCGACCATCATATTAAATATGAAGACTTACACAGTACGTTGCATTTTGGACCTAAGTTATTTCTTCGAGTCTGGTTCATGTTAAAATTTAACTATTTTTCTCTTTTGCAATGTTGTCGACTATTTTTATTGATTTTCTACATAGCATCTAATTCTTCTGAACAGACAGAAGAGCACAAAGACAAAAACATTCTGCAGCTGCCTCCTAAATGGACCAATGTGCTATAAAAAACCTACAAGAGCTACATCGTGGTCTGAAGAGTTCACCTGGTTCCTCAAATGGAGTTTTCCTCTGCACAGGACTGCAGGGAGTGAATGAGAAGGAATTTCAGCCTCCCTAAAACCTCTCTGAGGGTTTGGGGGTCCCGGCTGCTGCTGGCATCCCATTGCTGAAGGGTGCAGAGGCATTTGGACTACATCCATCATCAGCTCAGTCCACACTTAGCTTTGACATGGGACCCACATTAGTTTCTGGGACCCCTACATGCTCCTCTTCACAGAAAACTTACTGCAGGATGTAAAGATGAGACTGGGGGTAGATGAATAACAGAGGTATTTCACATTTCACTGTAGATTGCAGTTTTGGTTCTCCAGGCTTATTTTCAACACAGCAGGGGCAATTTGCACATAATATCTTTGCTGCTGGACTGTGAACATTTATGCTACACGAAGTTAAGCAGCTGGTATAAAGCCCTTGGAAATAGAGTTTTATAAAAGAAGTGCTGACACACTTTTAATTGGAGTGCTGGATGCCACAGGAGCACCGTGTCATAAGCCTGCATAGTTAGTGTATCTTATTTTGCAGCTGGCAGGGTCCGAGCTATAGGGCACGCTTGGCTTTATTTTTAATGCAAATTATAGCTGATTTCCAACTGTTGAATTGCAGGTACTGGGAGCCTTGCTCGCTCTTAAAACTGTTATTAGTAATTCGAAGAAATTGATTGTCTGAAGAGCAGGCAGATCCTTGCAGGCAGGGGATAAACACAATTGTTTGCTGTCAGGGTGGTTGGGTTTTTTTAAAACATTTATTAAAAGTGCTAGAAACCACGCTGGCTAAAAGTGTAGTTTGCAATTTTCTGAGAGCTTTATGTCTCTTTAGGTAAGATTCATTATAATAACAGAGTAACCGGCCTGACTCTATTTGTGTAAAACATCAGACTCTCTGGAGATACCAGAGGGGTAACAAAACAAATGTCTGACGTCCTGATAGAAATAAAAGTATTGATCTGATGAATATTGCAGCCTAAAGATTACATGTTATTAGGGTGTAATGAAATCCAGTTGTTTTGGCTTCAGAGCTAGAGCAGAGCTCCCGATCACTACCGCACTGAATTATTCAGAAATCCCATCTCTGATAGTACTCAGCTGCTTTAGAAGATACCGTCAGCCTCCTTACTTCTTTTTATCCTCCTCTCCCATCCAAATGTTCTTTTTTTCTTTTTTTTTTTGTCTCCAAATATTCCTTAGATGCTTGCAATAAAGCCTTTCCCTCCTGCTTTTGCCTCAGTTGACAGAAGCTGAGGTTGTGGGACATCGACGCAGTAAATCTGGCACTAAGACTCTTGGTATTGGATCCAAAACGCCACAGGCAAGTGATGCAGAGTGCTGATTCTATACAAATGGACTCTCGTAGCTCAAATCTATTTGAAATTTTTTGGATAGATTATAGCATAAGGTTTTCTGCTGAATCAGGTATTGTCTGTACTCCCACTGCTGCGGTACAGCATGAACTTCATCTCTTCTGCTTTGGCTCCTTCAACAGAAATACGATCACATGCCCACTCCCATCACAGATCAAAGGTGTGTCCTGGGAAGCCCAGGACTGGGTGTTACCAGCAGCCTGAAATGAAACCTCTTCTGTTAGAGAGGAAAGCGGGGGTGGAGGTACTTGAGGTGCCGTATCCAATGTCAGAGGCCACTTATCCGTGGAGCAGCCCCCCTGGGCTGCGGGTGGTATCAGATAAGGTGTGGGTTAAACTATTTTGGTGATCAGCCCTTCTCACTCACCACTCTTCCCTTAGTAATTTCTACGGTCTGCAGTTGGTCCCTCAGTGGATTTGCTGCTGGACGTGCGCTCACGCTGCTCAGCAGCAGCCTGGTTTCAGTTTGTCTGGAGCTGTTGCCTCCAGATCATGGTGTGATAGTTTTTCATACATGACAGCCAGTGCTCAAGCCCTTTTCCCTCAGCTGTGCTGCAGAGGAATTATTGGCCCTGGAGAGCATCTCCCAACTCTGTGCTGACTCAGGTGATGCTTGCACTGTGGACAACCCGCTCACGGCAGAGTGCATCTCCCCGGTATTCCAAACAGCACCTTCTCCGCTGGCTTCCCTCCCTTGCTCCTGGTCATGAAACTGGGTTTACGTACAGCTCTGTGCCCGATTTTGGACGTAGATGAAAGACTGCCTGAAAGTTTCAGAGGGAATCAGACCATCCTTTGCTGCACGTCATGTCTTCCTCCCCTTCCAGCCTTGCTCTATTAGCACGAGTGTCCTTCACTGCTCTTTCACTGGAAATCAATCTCTCCGGCACTGATTGGTATGTCAGATTCCAAGCTTGCTGAACACTTTTATTGTACTGCCCGCAGGCAAAGTGGTCCCACAAAGAGCCCTCTAGACTGAGCTCAAGGTCACAGGTCCTAATAGCTTCCTTAGGATGGCTGCCTACTCTTGTCACAAATTCACTTTCAACCTGATCTTGCTGCAAAATTAAATCCCACTCAGCTTTAGCACTGGTGAAAGATGTTGTCCAAACCAGACCGTCGCTTATGAAGGACTTACCGGCTGGTTCCTCTGGTTCTTCTCTACAGAGAGTAGGTTCTGGCATCACAGAAACTTCTAAGTCAGGCACCTGTCAGTGGTGCACACAAACTCAGTGGTTAAGTGTTATCAATTAAACATGTAAGGAAACATTTCTTCTACTGAGTCTTCTGCTGGGTCCCTCTTACCACCCTAAGCAGTGATGACACCTCTGCATCTCACTTTTCAGCTTATCTCCAGCCGCTCTTCAGTTCAGCTGCAAACGGGCAACTGTGGTTGCTAATTACATCAAGCCTCGTGGGCTTCGCTTGGGTACAATACCCAGGCTGCTGTTCCTGTGTCATCAGCAGTGGTGTGGAGGAGAGATCCACCCTGTACCAGAAGCCAGCAGCTTGTGTGCAGAGGATGAGCACGTCCCTCTTGGGTCAATTCAAGGACTTGGAGCAACTTTGTGCCAAACTACAGCCCTTGCAGCAAAAGATGAAAAAAAAATGAAACCTCAAGCAAAAACTGTGCTGTTTGAGATATCAAAGTGGCATTTGTGTCTCTAGGACAGGGAGTGGTCCATGTAGGTGTGGTGCCTGGGGCTACGGCTTAGTGGTGGGCTTGGGAGAGTAGTGTTAATGGTTGGACTCAGTGATCTTGAAGGTCTTTTCCAACCTAAATGATTCTGTGATCTGTCCACCTCACATGCAGATGTTAATACAGCCTTTGGCCTTAATTTTTCCCAAGACAGTATTTGGAGTTGGGGGTCCTGGACTGTAGACAGTCTGTCTTCTCTCCTCCATCCCAGGCTCATCCAAACTGTCAATGCCTGTGGCTCCACACACACATCCACATCCTCTAAGGCTGTCATTGGTGATTGCAAATTAATGCCATACTTCTTTTGTTCATAGCCTCGGAACGTCTTCGGATCGATTCATCCACTTTGAGAGAATCCATCTTTCTTCGGAGAAACACATAGAGTTTAAAACCAGGTAGCAATAGACTCTTCATACATCCCGGAGTGGATTAAAAGATCAAGAACTGGTAAAAGTTTGCCAATGAACTCCGTAAGGACGAAGTAAAAGCGCTGAAGTTGAACTTTTTCTGTGGTCCCTTATAGTACCCATGTGGCATGATAGATAGCAGCTCTGCTCAAGTAGACCTCGCTCATGGAGCGAGGAAGTTCTGGGCTGCTGTCCAAGGAGATCAACGGCATATTGGGCTATTCCTCCATTATGACTCTTTCCCCCTCTGCCTCTCTTCTAATGTGGTGTCATTTCTTTCTTTGTCTTAGTTGCCTGTGCTCAATCCCACTTGTGGTTATCTCAAGACACATAACAATAGGTCATCAATCTGTCTTATCACCCATCTTCGTTATTGCTTCTTTTTTTTTTGTGCAGAACTGTCAGATAAAGGAAAATAGTTAATATTTCTTTCTGGAGCCCTTTAAGATACTGGTTTATTTTACATCTAGCATTATCTTCATGGTGTTTAGGGTCGTTTCAAGATACGGTGCACTTCACCTTTATGTTCCACACATTACGTGCTTTAGTGTGTGACCTTTCAACAGTAATAATGAGGTTTCAGGAACACGCCCACTTCTGCTGTATATTGTTCACCTTGAGCCAAGCTCTTCCCGTTTATGACATGATAATTATTCAGAGCAACCACTTCTCACACAACGTAACTCAAATGGATGTTGTGCTGCATTGTCCCCGTGCCGCTCTCGCAAAGTTAAGTAGTTGCTCTAATGGAAATGTTGCAGTAAGAAGGTGTGAGGTGGAGACAATGGAAAAGCAGAGGCTACCAGGATCTGATAGGTGGGAGATGGTGTATGTGGAGGCAGAAGAATGACTGGTGTAGGCTGGCGACATGGAACAGAGCCGTTGAACATTGTTCTGGTTTGGTGACCAAGGTACAGGAAACACTCTATCAGTTTATGTCATTACCAATAATTTGATATTAGATTTTTGTCAAAACGAGAACAAAGAGAAATAAATAGTTAGATTAAATAAATGATTTGGTCAAGATAGGGGAAGAAGTTTTATATTTTCCAAGTATATCTCAAATGCAGCTTTGAGTCCCTTTCCAGTGTGTCAGCCATGGTGCCATTCTCTTAGGAATTTTCTTTTTAAAAGAAAACATGAACTCACAGAGGCCAAGGAGGGTGGATTAAAATATTGAATGTACAGTGTTGACTTATACGGCAACCAAGATTCACTTCCAGACAGGAGAAGGAAAGGAATCCATTATAAGATTGCTACCATGGTTACTAAAAGACATAAAAGCCCATGAGAAGACTCATGTTACCTTTTGATCTACCTCTTGGAGAATTGCTACAGAATGTTGATGCCCATGGTAGGAATTTCTCACAGAGAAAACACAGGAGCTACAAGCTCTGGAGCAAACCACGTCAGACACAAGATAGACCTTCTTGCTCTCTACAACTCCCTGAAAGGAGGTTATAGTGAGGTGGGGTTGGTCTCTTCTCCCAGGGAACAACTGATAGGACCAGAGGGAACAGCCTTAGGTTGCACCAGGGGAGGTTTAGTTTGCACGAGGAAAAACATCTTCTCCAAAAGGGTTGTCCAGGTCTGGCCCAGGCTGCCCAGGGCAGTGGTGGAGTCCCCATCATCTCTGGAGGGATTAAGAAGCTGTGGAGCTGTGGTGCTGAGGGCCATGGTTTAGTGGTGCCCTGGCAGTGCTGGGTTAATGGTTGGACTCAATGTTCTCAAAGGTCTCTTCCAACCAAAACAATTCTATGATCCTATGACCCATGTGTAAAGAATCTAGGTTAAAAGAAGGCTGTGTTGGGAAAGTTTGTGCAAGGAGACAGGTAGCGTTGGACCCGCGAGCATAACATAGTCCCTTTGTGCATATGATGTCGTCTTCAGTTACACGTTCATATGCTGCTTTCTCTCCTCCACTGCACAGAACACACAGAACTAAATGGAAGAGCAAATTCCATCTTGCTTTTCATTCAGTTGGTGAATGAGGTGTGAGCTCATGTATTGCAAAGGGTAGTGAAAAGGAGGAAAAAATTACTGCTCAGACTCGTGTGCCATGCCAGGTAAACACAGTCCCGGAGGGAGCAGCCATTTCACATGGACTCTACAGTTATTGTTGCTGACGGACTACTTTCCTGTGTCAGATATTTTATATATGAAGCCAAGATGCAAAATGCTTTCCAAGGAACACTGTAATTTTGCTTTTTAAGTTGGAAACTAATTCGCTCTTTTAAAATCAGAGAAGTTTTAAAATGACATTGCTTGAAGAATTTAGCTTTTCATGTTTCCTCTGAATTAGAGGAGACTAATTGCCATATGTTTTTTAAAGAATACAGTGGAATACCCTTAATATTTCTTCTGGGGTTGCCTAAATTGGGAAATCTCTGGAGGCCTCAATCTTTCTCCATCAAAGACAGAGAGACCTGTGGCCAGGTAGGCTTCTTAGCTAAGGTATCTCAATAAATTACCTGGAGTGTCTCAGAACAGAGAAGTGCCTTTTCCCTAGCACATTACTGCATGTCAACTAGCCTGGGGTCACCACCTATGTAGGAACTCTCGATCTACGTCCTTTGCAAGGCAGGACGTTGCCGTAGGTTAGTGTAAAATCAGAGAGGGCGAAGCTAACGGAAATGACGGTGTGTTTTCTGGGCACTCCGAGCAGCTGATGTATGGTAACGTACTCCCCTGATGTAATTTGTGGTTTGTGTGCTGGAGCCCTTGGAGTCTACAGTAATGAGGTTTTAAAAAGACAGATGCTTCCTCAGCTCCAAGGTCTCTTGGAACTGGTGCGTATTTCTGATGTCTCTTTTCTTAGCAGAGACGATGTTTTCCAACGAGTTATTATCACTGTGCTCCAGGCCTCAGATACACTTGACTGTGCCTGGCCCATGTATAGCAGTCACTCTTCATTTATCAGTGACTTCTCTGATGCATTTGGGAGGAAAAATCCATTCCTCAGGAATCTGAGCATTATAATGCTTTTGTATATGCTGGGTTTTGCATGGCTAGGTGACACACAAAGTGGACTACTAGTAAGAAGCAGATAGTCAGTTGTCTTCACAGCATGAGAGGCCTGAGCACCTTTACCTTTGTCACGTACGGTCTGTTCTCTGAACCATTGTGACACCAACCATCAGCCTACGTCTCAGTACTCAGCAGCTTCCCTACCCCAGGGTTTAGAAAACACATGTCCTTGGGTGTGGGAATCCGAGGCTGGAGCCACCTCATCTCCCTTCCTTCACGAAGGAGTCAGTGTAATTCCACGTGGAGACACATGAGATGTCACGTTACTGACCTGAATCCTGGCAGCAATACACCCACCAGGTTCGTTCACACGGAAGGATACCTGGTTGACATGTCGAGGTCAATTTGCTGTTAGCTGGACCAGAAGTGTTTGGAGACAGCCACATCCACGCCGCCCTCCCTCGTGCAGGGAGTAGCCCTTCTGCACACCACTCACCACCTGGGCAGGTGGAAGGTGATGGCCTCAGGCTTCATCAGTGAAGATGAAGATGATGGACCTCTGAACTCTGATGGAGACAATAAGGCTCTGCAAATGTCTTCCATGCAGCTGAGCTTGAGAGGCTCAGAGCAGGGAGGGTGGACGCCTTATACCTCTTTTCTCTCCCATGTGCATTTCAGGAACTGGGAAGCAGGGTACATTTGTCCTTGCTGTTCCACAGTGGGTTTACTGCTGCTGCCACCACTTCTTGGGATCAATCACACTCTTGACATTTATCTTAAATGTCCTCCTTCGATATGCACATGCAACACCCTCTCACAGACTGAAAGGCTGAGACATCCAACCCAGGATCTTGAGAAAGAGTTGATCTTGCTGAAATATGTAATTACAGTGAACGGCCTGCTGTCATTTATTTAGCAGTGGTTTGGGTTTCACTCTTCTTTAAACTCTTGCTTCTGTAGTACAAAGGATGAGTCAAACTGACTGAATACATCACTCGGGATGTTTCATTCTAAAAACCTGGGTGGGGATTTTTTTCAAATTATTTATGCTTCAGAATTGAAAAATAGCAACATTACTATAACATTGGATTAAATTTCCCCAGGTTAATGGGCTGAGCGTCAGGAGTGAATAATCACAAGCGTGTTGCCAATGCAGAGACCGTAAAGGCACGTTCCTTTCACAATGGATTCTACTCTGTGAATATAGGAAAATATTTTTCCCAGTTGAAAAAGGACGGAAGTAGCCCTTTGTTTTCCTCTTTTCATAGCAAATGCTCCTGTCATTCGCAGCACAATGAATTCCTTGAATCTGGACCAGTCGGTTTTTATCCTTCCTTCAAGAGCCAGAGTCCACTGGAAAAGATCTTTCACGTGGCTAAACTTTGCTGATTATATTTAACCAGCAAATTATTTGTCTTCCGAAGTAGAAGAACCAATACTCATTTATGTTCTAAAAACGGTTTGTTTTACTTTATGAATTAGGTCTGCAATAGTAGCAAAGCCAAAGGACATTTAATTAAGTTATATTTGCTTTTTCATGATCTTTTAGCTTTAGATTATAAATCATGAATCAATGAGTACTTAATTTCCTCATGTAGCATTAAAAGTAATTGCTTCATAAATTCGTTTTAGTAATCCAAATATTTGCACAGAGTGCAGCACAAAGAAGTTGTTTCATTGATGAGAGTTCTCACTTCCCTTTCCTGTGTTGGAAGAAAACAGGGTTTGCTCATTTGGGGTCCAGTCCTTCATGATACAGAAGGTTCTGAATTCTAGTGGTGGTATTGCTATTAAATACTGAAGTCAGGCAGACTTTTTTGGTCATTGATTTCCTTTGCAATTTCATTACAGTGAACTTCTCTCTATACTCCAGCCTGGCAAGCAGAATCTTGCGAGGAGGTCCACGATCTTGCGCATGGCCACCAAACAGCTGTTAGCTCCAGGGCTTTCTGCTTCCTCTCCAAAATCTGGAGTCAGATGTGGAGATGTGCTTAGATCCTTGTCTGGTGGATACTGCATTCTTGGATTTGAGTTTCCATTTACCAGCACAGAGTAGAGAAATCCTTCCTGCATCACTCACCATGGCAATGTACCAGCTGTATAAAGCACCAGCTGCTGGAGAAGCTGTAGCCTTCCAAACATACTTAAACATGTAGAGCACATGCAATGCATGTATGTGTTGTGTTATCATAGAATCCCAGGCTGGTTTGGGTGGGAAGGGACCTTTCAGGGCCAGCTAGTCCAACCCCCCTGCAGGGAGCAGGGACATCTGCAATTAGAGCAGGGTGCTCAGAGCCCTGGCCAACCTCCCCTGCAATGGGGCCAGGGCTGGGGCAGCCACCACCTCTCTGGG
>JAAGNO010014173.1:18567-36374 GCA_033439905.1 Ceryle rudis | reverse complement strand
GTTGGCCGGGGCTCTGAGCACCCTGCTCTGGTTGCAGATGGCCCTGCTCCCTGCAGGGGGGTTGGACCGGATGGCCTTGAAAGGTCCCTTCCCACCCAAACCAGTCTGGGATTCTATGAAAGATGCTTCAGTTGACTCTGCAATAGCACTTTGCACAACATGAAGGGCAAGGAGAGTGGGAAGGGACAGTAGCAGATGTGGGGCTTGAGAAAGGGGTACAGAGTGCTCTGTCAGAGCATCTGGATTGAGGTGGTTGACCCCAGAGTTACTCTACAGTTCATCACCTTCAGCCCTTCTGTTTGGGACGGGAAGGAGAGCACCCTGTCACCTTCCTCCCGCACTTCTCCTCAGACATCCTTCCGATATTGGTGCATTAGCAGCATTTAGTGTAGTGTAAAAACCTCCTCTGTCTTTCAAACCACTTCTCCCATTAATCCAGAAGATTTTGCAGCATCTCACCCCAGGTGTCAGTGCATCATCAAACCATACATGTAAAATGGCACTGGATGGCTTGATTTTGAAAGAATCCTGTGATTTTTCTGTACTGTTGTAAAAAAAATCTTAGGAAGATAGAAAATGACCAGCTTTATAGAACAGCAATCCTCTTGTCAGTGCTCTCAGGCCTCAGCTTTATTCCCCACTAACCTTTTCAGAGAAAGAGAAGTCATGTAATTTCTCATCTGTGTGCAGGATGTGTCTGCACCTTGGGACTGTGAAGATGTGCTCTCTTGGGACTGTAAAGATGTGAGCGGCGTAGCAGTGCTGATAAAAGCTGCAGGCACGGCGGTATCTCCAGAACGGAGCTGGTGCTGCTGGGAAGGAGCTGGTGGTGCTGTGACAGTGCTCATATTTGGGCCCCTCACTCCCAGCAGGACATTGAGGGGCTGGAACATGTCCAGAGAAGGGCAACGGATCTGGGAAAGGGGCTGGAGCACAAGGGTGGTGAGGAGCAGCTGAAGGACCTGGGCTTGTTGAGCTTGGAGAAAAGGAGGCTCAGGGGAGACCTTCTGGCTCTTGACAGCTCCCTGACAGAAGAGTGGAGCCAGAGGGGGTTCAGTCTCTTCTCCCAGGGGTAACAAGGGATAGGACAAGTGGAAATGGCCTCAAGTTGCACCAGGAGACATTTAGGTCGGACATGAGGAACAATTTCTTGCCCGCAAGGGTTGTCCAGGGCTGCCCCAGGCTGCCCAGGGCAGGGGTGGAGTCCCCGTGATCCCTGGAGGGGTTTCAAAGCTGTGGAGCTGTGGTGCTGAGGGCCATGGGTTAGTGGTGCCCTGGCAGTGCTGGGTTAACAGTTGGACTCGATGATCTTAAAGGTCTCTTCCAACCAAAACAATTCTGTGATTGTCTGACAGGGCAGGAGGAAGCTGCATCTGCAGGCAGGACGCTTCGCCGCGGTGCGTGCAGCGGGAGAGCGTTCCTACACAAGCCTGCCTTTCAATTATTAATAAGAATTGGGCTTTCTTCTTAAAAGTGAAGAATGTGATTCATGTTGAAATTCCTATTCCATCTTTGCTCCCAAAATGTCAATATTTTGTGGTGTTTTATTTTTTGATGGCATTACACATATGGCTCACCATTCCTGTATGATAAAAATCTGAGAATTATATCATCTTTTTCATAAAAGAGAAAGAACCAAAGCATGCTTGCTATCACTTCTCTGCAACTGTTAGCAGAGGACTAATTACTGTGAACTTCCCTAGCATGATTTCATGTAGCTTGTTTTTAAAAAAGTCTATTTATAATCTGATTCCTGTATTTTGACTAATCAAATAATTTGCAGTAATTAGTTTCCAGGATTAATAGAAGTAAAAGGAAGAAGCTATGGGAGACTAGCTCTATATTTTAAGCATTCATAAGGAGTTACTCCCATTTCCATTTAGGTTTATATTCAGTTCGTAACTATTCCTGGAATAAAATCAACACACGGCAATATTATTAATACCCTGAATTTACACGGTGCTTTGGATATGCCCAGATCCTCCATGGATCATTCCTACCTCAGTAGAATTAGGTTTCTGCCCTGCTATCAGGAGAACTCCACCTCGGAAACCATTAAGTTGTCACACAAGTCAGAATTCCCCCTATGAGGACCA
Organism: Ceryle rudis; assembly: GCA_033439905.1. Classification (NCBI taxonomy): domain Eukaryota; kingdom Metazoa; phylum Chordata; class Aves; order Coraciiformes; family Cerylidae; genus Ceryle; species Ceryle rudis. The sequence goes on along the minus strand of JAAGNO010014173.1, from coordinate 34,278 downwards.
TGTGAACGGGATCAGCCAGCCACAGCTCATCCCCCAGGCCTTTCTTTGAATGCTTTCAGACCTTCTTTCCAAAAGCTCTGATCCAGTGTGTGATCTGAGCCAGCAAGTGGTGGTCCTGTTGAAATTAGGTGGTGCAGTGGAAGTTAGGCTCGGGTTTATGTTCTCAGCTGAACAGTGGCTCCGGCAGGGCGGGCAGTGGCAGTCTGGGGATGTGGAAACACCATCTCGTGAACTGGAGGGGTCTGCGTCCCTCCCAGGTCAGGACTGGTACGCACAGGGAGGGCAGCATCCAGCAGTGACTGCTGCCAGCAGAGAGTTCTTGTGGACACAGAGATGAGGGACACGGGGGGAATAGCCTAGCCAGGAGGTTCCACATAGAAGTTACCATCAGATGCAACAGTCTGTTGGTTTTACACTCTCTAAGCTTGATCTGCACCGACCTTGTTACCATAGAATCATAGAATGTTAGAGGTTGGAAGGGACCTCTAGAGATCATCAAGTCCAACCCCCCTGCCAGAGCAGGATCACCCAGGGCATGTCACATAGGAATGCATCCAGATGGGTTTGGAAAGTCCTTAGAGAAGGAGACTCCACAACCTTTCCGGGCAGCCTGTTCCAAGCTCTGTCACCCTCACAGTGAAGAAGTTCCTCCTCATGTTTATCCCCATTGTTCCTTGTCCTATTGCTGGGCACTACAGAAAGGAGACTGGCTCCTTCCATTTGACCACCACCCCTCAGATATTCACAGACATTAATTCTCAGGCTTCTCCTCTCATGCCTATCCACTGCCCATCTTTGTGGCGTGTGAATGCACCACTGCTGGCTCATATCCATTTGCTTGTCAATGAGAACCCCCTGATCCCTCTCCGCGAGACAGCTCTCCAACCACACTGCCCCGAGCCTGTAGCTTTGCATGGGGTTGTTGTGGCCCAGGTGCAGGACCTGGCACTTGACCTTGTTGAAACTCCTCCCATTAACACTGGCCCAGTGATCCAGTCTATCCAAGTCTCTCGGGAGAGTCTCCCTATCCTCACGCAGATCAAAAGACCCACCTAACTTGGTGTCATCTGTGAATTTACTGATGATAGACTCTATGGCCTCTTCGAGATCATCAATAAATATGTTAAATAGAAACGGTCCCAACACGGAGCCCTGAGGAACGCCACTTGTGACCTGCCGCCAGCTGGATTCAATACCACTGGTCACTACTCTCTGGGCCTGTCCATCCAGCCAGGGCTTGATCCAGCAGATCGTATTCTCACCCAGGCCATGCGCAGCCAGTTTTTCCATTAGAAATCTATGGGGCACAGTGTCAAATGCTTTCCGGAAGTCCAGGTAGACCACATCCACAGCCTTTCCTTCGTCCAGTAGTCGGGTCATCTTGTCATAGAAGGAGATCAGGTTCATCAGGCAAGATCTGCCTTTCCTGAACCCATGCTGACTGGGCCTGATCCACTGGTTGTCCTCTGTATGGCTTGTAAGAGCACTCAGGATGATCTGCTCCATGACCTTCCCTGGTACCGAGGCCAGATTAACAGGTCTGTAGTTACTCAGGTCCTCCTTTCTGCTCTATAGTTACTTGGGTCCTCCTTTCTGCTCTATAGTTACCCGTGTCCTCCTTTCTTTTATTTACCAATGTGTTCACAATATGTAGTTGGAGCAGATCCTGAGATTAAAAATAAGCTGAACTCTGTTGGCGCTCGATAACTGATAATCGAGATCCCTGTTTGCAGTTAGCGTAGTCGATAGGCTTTGTGTAACACCTTACACAAAGATTGTATCTATCCCTGCTCCATGGAATTTACTTTCTGAGCAGCAGTTGTTAGTGGATTCAATATTTGCTGAATTAATTAAAGCCCATTTTAGGTTTGATCAAATAATCTTCCAGCTGCAGTAGATCTATAGAGAAAGTAGTTTATGCCTTTTTAGGGTAAATAGCCAACCTCTTAAGACTTGTTCACCTAAAACTGTTGTTGAGGTAGATAAGGATTTTAAGAGGTGGGTGCTTTTGGTTTTCAATGAGCATGTACAAGCCATACCTTTCATACAGCCCAGATTGTTATTGCAGCCATCATCATCACGTGTTGGCATACAGGGACAATTGTTTTGTAAGGCAATATATAAAACACTTCTACAACAAGATTGTCTTGATCTACTTCAACCTCTGAACCCCTACAACTATTTATAAATGAAGTAGAGCTGGAGGAAAGAGCATCCAAATGCTTGAAATGAAAGAGCAAAAGGGGTAGGACCTGATATTTTTACCCTTGTGTTTTCACCCGGTACATTGAAAATGCTTCTCACAGAGAAAATGCCACCAAGTGTCATTTATATGTAGTCCCCGTGGTTGTCAGCGGGCATTTACACGACAAGGCCACTGCTGATTTTACTCCAAACACGTAGTTTTCCTAATGAAGCAAACACCAGGAAAGAGGCAAGACTTGTCAGTGCAGACCAAAGATTCTCATAGCTCCCAGTCTCCTCTGCACCAGGGGCCAGCCGAGGAGGTTGGTGAAAAGGAGTGAGTAGAATAAGCACAACACCATAGTCAGCTTGCCACTAGAATGTACTCCCAGCTTCTGGGGAGTTTTAGGGACTTCCACAGTCTCACTATTAGAAATTATGCTCCTAAATTAACTATTTTCATGTCTTATGGGGGAAAAAAAGTAAATAAAATTTGTTCAACGTTTCCATTTATTACATTTCACTAGAGAGAGCAGAGCAACTAACGAACAGAATCCTGCAGATAGAAGGTGCTATTGACCTGCAGTGCTTTTTGTACCATCTGGTGCACGTTGCAGCTGCAGCTTTGCTCCTAAGAAACGAAAGTTGCAGTCTTTGCAGGGGAGCAAGTGTTTATTGACTCTGTTTTGACCAAGAAGGGCAGCACAGCCAGCCGTCAGCATCTGCCCCAAGCCCTGCTCGCGTCTGTAGGGCCCTGTCATTTCTCGTACCGTTCGCTCTGCCGTCTATTGATGCGCTTCAGAGCAGTGCATTAGAGGTGACTAGCATCTTTCAGATGCTTTCCTTCCCTTGTCCTCCCTTGTGTTTTATTTGGAAAGGTTTTGTTTCTCTTTCTAACGCACGTTCTGCTGAGCCTTTCTGACCAAGACGGCAAGTTCAGGAGCACGTCTCGTGCTTTGAGTGGAAGGTGTTCGGGTTGGTGATTGCTGTTATTTCCTGGGGGAGCTGGCTGTCAGAATTATCTGTCACTATTATGTAGTGACTTGCAGAGATAGTATACCTGGGACTGTGGATGTTACCAGCCGTGCCTAGGCCTTTTTAGCAGAAATAGTTGGGGAAAAGATCATGTCTGAATACCAGAGCGCAGAGCAGAGCCAGTCTCTTATCTTCTCCCATACAAATCGCTTCTGCTTAATTGGGTATAACTTCCCAGCCATTAAGATTTGCAAATTCCAGGAACAGGTTAGGAATTAGTATCCCAGATTTACATATGGAAATCCAAAGCTGTGGAGAATCCATTATCCAACATCACATGGGAAATAAAATACAGATTTCCTGACATCCACAAGGTTGTCCTCTTAGCCAGTGATACAACCCTAGGTTAAACAAGCGTGACAGAACAGGATCGGCTGCAAAGTTGCCAGTTTGTATAGGAGAAGATTCCCATAAATATACAAAGGAGTATCAGCTCCTCACATCCCACCCTCTGCGACACCTGCCCCCCTGAAGCCAGGAGATGGCCCAAAGTAAAGAACGACCAGGAGCAGAACCTCACCTTAAGGACCGACATTTATTTCAATAGTTAATAATTGATCAATTCAAATTTTCAACTACCTTCCCACTGCACTGATTCGTATAGGTTCACACTTGCCATGAGTACAGAAGGCAGGAGAAGAAGCTTTTGCACTGGTGCAGAGGAAAGAGGGATCTGTCAACCAAGAGTCAGCCTCTACGGTGCGACGTGGCCAAGAGGAGAGAAGAGCTTTCAACAGCAATAAGCAGGATATCAGAGTGGTTGTTTTAATCCCAACTGAACTATTTAGAGGGATCCTCTGCTCATTTAACAGGCCCAGCAGTTTGATGAAAGTGAGTCAAACCAGAAGAACAGCAATGGTAAGAAAACACCAGCCTTCATAAGCAAACTCAAGGTACTCAAAGCCAGCTAAGTGCTTTTCCCTGCACTGCTGCCCTGTGACAGGAGGAGCAAAGCAGGACAGGGAGAGAGTGATCACCTGGAGGAGCTGAGAGGATTAAACCTACAGCTCCCTTGTCATACACGGTGATATTGTTAACAGGTTTCCTTAAAGCCCTCGCGCGCTGACTTGATTCCGGGAGGCTACTTGCCGAAGCCGCAGCGTGCCTCTTGGAACGGCGCCAGGTTGTTACTACAGAGATCTAGAAATGTTGGCAGGCTCCCTCCATTTCCAGTGGAGAGAAAGCTACAACCTAAAATTCGTGGTGGTTCTCTGTCTGGCACCAAACTGGACGAGGAGACCTATTTTGGAGCTGGTTCAGAGGCAGCGCTTCCGTCCCAGCCCTCAGCTGGCTGGAGTCGCCACGATGGGGCGATGGGAGGAAGCATTTATCCTACTGAATAATTACCTGCAGGTAACAACAGGCTTTGGTCTCCTGAGCTCCCTCTCTGCAGTCTTTCAGCAGCATTAAATTAACTGGGGAAGGATCTGCGAGTGTGTCTGGAGAATATATAGGAGGAGTTCAAAAGTTTAGCATGCTGTCAAGGCTGCGTGCTTGCTCCACGTATGGAGAACAGCTTCTCTAGAAACAAAACCCTCCTGAGCCACCTGCTATAAAGGTCGAAAAGAAAAAGAAGCAGAATGATGAAGAAAGAGCTCTTTCTGAAGCTGGCCCTTGGTTTTGGATCCAACTACTTCTGTGGGACTAATGTAGGTGCTATTGCACCCGCAGTCCAATTTCTACTTCTCGTCATCAGTGTCCAACAGCAAATAACTTCAGGGCAGAATTTTTAATAGTTGTTAGAGCACAAAGGAATACGAAAAGATGAAGAAATTTCAACAGAACCCTTGCTCTCAGTGGGGTGTGTCAGGATAGATTGTTACATTGCTAAGTATTGATTTTTTATACTTTCTTTTTAATAAGAAATTAAGTGCATGCCTTTATAGGAGATCGAGTGATTGGATTTTGGCAAAGCTTCTGCATGTGTATGTGAAAAATCACATGAAATATATGATGGACAGCAGTATATGATGCTGACAACTGATACACCAGCAACAACTGGAGCCCAATAATCCCACGGTACTTATGTAAAATTCCAGTGGAAATGGGTCCTCGGAAATTAGTCTGGTGAACTTAATTTTACACCAGTTTCCTTATGTAGAAAATCATTCAGCTTTAACGAAAGATGATGTGGGCATACACCCTACAAACACAGAAAGTACACATCAGTTTTGGTTTGTAGATACTCGCCAGTACTTTGAAAGCTTCATTCTACTTTGTCATGCTTTCCATGCTGGACATCGGAGTACAGTAGCTAGAGGACTCAAAACTCACATTAACTGTTTTACAAACCTAACAGTGTCTTGAAGACCTTACAGTCCAGACAAGTGCTTGAAGAGGACATCAAACCCATGTCGGTTGAAGAGACTTTGCTGTGGTCACAGAGTGGATTTGTGGCTGAGCGAGGAACAGATACAAGGTCCTACCGCTTTACGCTGCGTGTGTTGGTCCATATGAGGTAGTCCTTTGGGACGGACGAGTTTCCTTTGCCTCTTTAATTTGTACATTAGCTCTTTGTACATTTAGGGTCCCGCAGAAAAAAAAGGCAAGAAGCAACTGGTGTCAGAGGTGGGCTTTTGCATTAGCAGGAAAATCCACAGAGCTCTTCCTCCATTTTCCCATCACTGTTGATAAATGTACTCTGATGGACTACTCGGTTTCTCATTCATGGAGATATTTAGTACATTCCTTTAATGATTGGTGATGCACAAATCGGTTTTAATATCAATAATGAACAATTTGGATGGCATTCAGATTCGAGAGCTGCCAAAAAAAATTTGCTACATGTCAGGATTTATTGAGTACAATACAAAGAGGTTGCCAAAGAGGTTGGAGTTCCTTCAGCAGAAAAGTAAACAGATGGTCCCAGGAAAGTGAGCACATTCTTAAACACTGAATTGCTTTTGGACAGAATGGAGTCACATCTGCCAAAGCTTGCTGGCCAGAAGTATGGCGGAAGGGAGCCATCAGAAACTAATGTGACATTCTTCAAGCTCTTTCACTTAATATTGATATTAGTAATCTAATAGGAATGTTCCAAAATTGCCAGGTGTCCTGTTGGTTGGCCAATTTGAGGGAAGGAGACATGATTAACAGTTAGTAAGTGGCTGCACATATGCACTGCGGTCTGAAGTGTGCACTACTAAATATATCCTTTGAGGTCACCCATGTCCACCTGGCCTGGAGCTAAAATGGTAGATGCTCCTCATTTCAGATAATGTGTTTCTGATTTCTGTTACCAGAAGCCAAAAGGTAATCCTGGAAATGTGCACGTGTCTCTGGAAGACTGGCTTTGGGAGAGGACACCAGATCTGGGAGTGTGCAGCACAGTTGTTCTGGAGATCTTCGCAGACTTAGCACTGTCAGCACTTCAGGATCTGGGTTGAGAGGCCGTAAGGAGTAGGAGACGTTAGGAAATATAGAGATTTTGTGAATGCTGATGGATTTGTGCTTGTGCAGTACTTTGTAAATATAAACCGCGGGGTAAAGGGAAGAGACAGACTTGATCTTCAGGAAAGAGGGAAATCATCCAGGGTAGTACTGTATGTGAGGAAGACCCATCCTCTGGTTCACTCAAGTCTTCAGAGATGCAAGATAAGGTTCTAACACTTGGTCTAGCTTTGCTGTCTGCTCCATGACTCAACTCCCCATCCGTACAGGATTCATAATCTCTCAGAACTGAATTCATCAATAAATATGAAGGGTGAGGACCTTGTATGGCAGGATCTGTAGGAATGCACTAAGTGGCATCGCTGGGAATCACAGGGAATGATCACAGCAAGGAGCTCTGTTAACGGTCGAGTTGAGACACCCAACACCGTGAGTCAGGCAAGTGGTAAAATGTTGAAGAAACGTTATCGTTCAGTTTGAGACTGGCACCTCTGATGATGTGCAGAGGTGCTGGTGTCAGTAAGTGCAGTCGGACAGAAGTTATTCCTTCTTTCATACAACAAACAAACAATTCCACCTTTTCATTTCCTGCCTCAGAGCTGGCTCATGGAGTGATGCTGCAGCGAGTCTCACAGACCTGAGCGTCAGCACTCGTGATTAATCACTTCTCAGACGATGCCAAGAGAAGTGGGAGTTGTGAGCTACATCTTATCCCTCTTCTTTGCACATCCCCATCAGCAAGTCTGGGCACACCTCTAGTAACTTCCAGCTATGTATGAGAGTGTATGTTTCCTAGGCACTGGGAGAAGGGGAGAGGGTTGGTGTCTTTCCTTGGTGTGAGGTTTCTCCCTGGGTAGAAGTTGCTGTGAATTGTAGCTGTCCTGGAGATCTCTGTGGTGTGGTTGCCCTGCACGCTCTGCCTGCTGTGTTGGGTCAAGTTAACGATGTCTTGGGTAATGCACCAGTTTGCCCTGACTACCACCTATGTATTACATGAGGGGTACATGTCTGTGTGTATGAGGAGCATAGATGCCTTTGGCCCCTCACTACAAGAAGGATATCTGGGTGCTGGAGCGTGGCCAGAGAAGGGCAGTGGAGCTGGGAAAGGGCTGGAGCACAAGGGGGGTGAGGAGCAGCTGAGGGACCTGGGATTGTTGAGCCTGGAGAAAAGGAGGCTCAGAGGAGACCTTCTGGCTCTGACAGCTCCTGACAGGAGGCTGGAGCCGGGTGGGGTTGGTCTCTGCTCCCAAGGAACAAGCGAGAACACAAGAGGACATGGCCTCAAGTTGCATCAGGAGAGGTTTAGGTTGGACATGAGGAACAATGTCTTCCCTGCAAGGGTTGTCAAGTCCTGTCCCAGGCTGCCCAGGGCAGTGGTGGAGTCCCCATGATCTCTGGAGAGGTCTTCAAGCCGTGGAGCTGTGGTGCTGAGGGACCTGGGTTACTGGTGCCTGGCAGTGCTGGGTTAACAGTTGGACTTGATGATCTTAGCGGTCTCTTCCAACCAAAACCATTCTGTGATTGTCTTTGGTTATTCTGTGGGATCAAGTGGTTTTCACGATGGCAGTGCTAACCACTGCCAGGTCCCTTGTCTACCTTTTCATGAAAGAGTCTTTCCTGCCTAGAACAGATGAATTCATCCTCCACATCTACCCAGCAGGAATCTCAGTATTTCACACCTCAGGCTGCATTAACCTCAAGCCTCACTATGGAGAGGAGCAGCATGTCTGTGTTACAGGCAGAAACCCACAAAGCGAAAGCTCTCACAAACTGGGTGCAATGAGCCCTTTCATCCTCTACCTCCAGCGACGACTGCGGCATAAACCGACGGAGCAAAACCTCCCACTGCCATCGTGGCGAGGGCAGGTTGCTCAGCACCTCAGAGTGGTGCACAGCATCTTCCGAAGCAGCTCCCCTGTCAACGTGAAAGGAAGAAAATCTTTCAGTCAATCATCTGTGTGCGTAATGGGGAAATGGGTAAAATTTTCTCGCCGGTGTTTATGCAGGAAGTCAGAAGATACGATCGTAACGGTCCCTTCTGGCTGCAAAAATCTATGAAGATCCCTCTGTGCTTACTGGGGTGTTTCACGTACACGTAGCGAGCCTATTTCATCTCCGGTTTAACTCCGCTGACATCAGTGAGTTACACCAAGGATAAATTTGGCCTTGTCACCGTGTTTTGTACTGTAATTCAGTTCCTTCTTTGTTTAACACTTTTGGCAGCTTAATATATTATAAGTGCCGCGTACGTATAAAATGCATTTCTTTGAGCAAAGGAAAATATGCTAATCTGCATATTCCTACTTTGTCTCTTTCTTGTTACCAGTTAATCAATCACACAGAATGTTTGTGACACTTATTAAAGGGAATGAGTAGATAAAAGCACATGACTTTCATTTATGAGACCCTGATAAGTTGGAAATACAAAGGATCTTACCAAAGGGAGTCAGTGTAGACTAATGGGTAGAACAAAGAGCCGAGAATGAAAAAGACGTTGAATGTGGATCCCGGTTCTATTAACTCCCTTTGTGATCTTGTGTAACTAAGCTATTCCCTGCACTTTATGTGTGTGACCAGCTCCAATCTGGAGGCCATGCTTCAGTTGAATATCATTAGGCCAATCATTCTTTTAAATAAAATACTTCTGTGCTGTCAGCTCTTAATTGCTATCAGCCAGAAATCCAGATTAAAACACCGGAGCCTGGATCTGGGAAGATTATGTTTTCAGTCTGTGTTCAGATGCAGCTTCAAAAGAAAAGCAAATCCCAAATGCGGCGAATATTACTTATCTTTTTTTTTCCCCTTCATTTCCTTGTGTATTCAGGTTGAGTGGCAAATCTGCAAATCTTTATTCCACCTGGTTGCATGGTATAAACTGAGCAATCTGCTCTTCGCTTGAAAATTCCGAGGCTCTAGATAAATAAACCCTTGGAAATACCAAGTTGAGGAGCAGAATGGATATCGATCCCCTGTTTCTGCAGCGTTCCTCAGAACACATGACTTCCTTTTTCTGAGGAGAGCAGCTTTTTCTGAGAGCAGAACCGCTGGCAGGTGCTCCAGCACAGACAATAGCAGCGGGCTGAGGGGCACGTTCTGCCTTTGAAGGGTTGGGAGGAAAACCAGCACTCCAGCCCAGTTGCCATGGGGTTGTCCAGGTGATGGTTAATACAGCACATCTCAGGACGAGGGACCCCGGGAACCTTCACAGCCCAGTTGACATAGTATGCACGCTGCTCCTTACATAGCCCAACTTCAAATGTCCCCATCCTGGCGTGGGGAGAGAAGTGGCCGCCTTCCAGGTGTCTCCAGTGATACTGTGGAGCAGGCAGATCTCAACCACGGGCTTGGCTCTGAGGTACAGTCCCACTCCTGGGGAACGTGTGAATTCAGCACCGTGGGACAGCAGCTCTCCTCCGCTGCACCCAGGCAGGCAGCGTCAGTCCTGGGGCTGCGCTCGCTGCCTCTCAGGTTGAGGATCAGGGTCGCAGAGCTGAGGAAAATAAACATTCCACGGGCTCATTCTTGTGTTGCTTTTTCCTTACATTATTTCCTGTAGGCTGCTATATAGCTTTTCACTGGCTTTTGAAAGGCAAATGTTAAAAATGGCCTCTGAGAAAAACAGTACTTGCCTCTGCAAGTTAATTTAACGGTTGAGTGTGTGAGATGGTGACAAGTGGCAACGCACACTTAACCGTAGAGCAACCCCTCCTCTGAAGGCTGACCCTCTAGTCGTCACCATGGAGGCCGGGTGTCTTCTCGCTCGGGCGTTTGGCTCCATCAGAAGGGAGTTTGTGAATGCAGCTGGGCAGGTTAACTCTCAGGGAAATGAATCAACCACTTGGCCTTGAGCTTCTCAGAGGAACCTCCAGCTCACAGAATGATGCCCTCATACGCACGTCGCTTCTCCCCAGGAACAGCGTGGAAGAGAAGTACAGATCCCGAGGAGAGGAATGGATTTATTGGAGGTGTGCAGAACCCCCCTGTTAGGCAAGCAGCTGGTGTGGGAGCTGCTTTGAAGCCAGGGCTGAGATCTGCCAGGTTTAAACCACCAGGTTTAAACATGCAGACAGATCAGGTCCAAGTGCCCTGTCTGGGCAAGTGCAGAAGAAGCCAACACAGCACAGTCAGCCATGAAGGAGAGCTGGGCTCTGGGCTCTGGTTTTGCTGCTGCTCTGCTAGCACCAGGCAAATAATTTTCTCTCTCTCATGTCCCCATCTCTGGGATGATGGTGCTCTCCTGTTTCATACCCTTCTTGGAGGTTTGCAAGTGAACGGTGATGGTGTTGTTATTGAGTCTGTAAATCTACTAATCCAATGCTGCAGCAGCATAAAACCACACAGTACCTTAAACATGGCTCTTACACGGCTGGATGAAACATATGCTGTTGGGTTTTTTGACTTCTTTGTGTATTTTCTAAATTCCTCCCTTTTGGTAAGAACAATTATGTTATGAAGTTTGGAACCTACAGAGGAGCGTGGAGAGTAAATGCTCAAGAATGACTCATTTTGAGAGTTTTTTCCAACAAAGAAGTTCAAAATGCACTTAAAGGCCTGACTGTTAATGAATAAAAAAAAAGTAATTTGGATACTACCAGCAGTGCAGGAGGTACTTTTATTAGGTAAAGCAATGCAAAAGTTTGGCACGGGTTCAGTAATAATAAAAGAGCAACTATAAAGAGTTAATTATCTCTGATCCCTAAAGGAAGTATATCTTTCCTATCGTCATTGAGGCCCTTTGTAGTGCAGTGTTGGGAAAAAACACAACATTTTGGCTCAGGGCCCAACACCTGGCCTGGGAATCATGTTTTACAGTGGCCAAAGATCATCAGCTTCTACTAGATAGAATGCTAATAATGTGAAATCGGTGCTGAAGTTACCTCATTAGCAGCACCACCAGTAAACTCCATGGCATTCTTTTATGGGGGGAAAAAAAAAAAAAAGAGAGAAGAGGTTTGGGGCCGTGGTGTTTACTGTCTTTGATCTTTAAATAAAAGTGTCGGTGTAGTTTCCTAAATAAAAAAAAAAAAAAAAGAAAAGGTATGGCTGTTATTGGCCTAACCCTTCCTTGTCAAGTCCCCCCACTGCAAAAAATGGGAAATAAAACCACACGGACTCTGTCATCTGGGGTAAAAAAGAGGAAATTAGGAAGGGAAAAACAGCTATTTGGAAAATGCTCCCTCTTCTACCATTCACTCTGGCTGAACAGTTCTGATTTTTTTTTTTCCATAAAACTGGGTATTGGTGAAGTATTTTGATTCGCATTTAGCCAGTCCTAGCGCTGCTGAAAGTGCCTCCTGACTCCATAGGTCAGAGACAGGTGGGGTCGGTCTCTTCTCCCAAGGTACAAGTGACAGGACAAGAGGAAACAGCCTCAAGTTGCACCAGGGGAAGTTTAGCTTGGACATGAGGAAAAAATTCTTCCCTGCAAGTGTTGTCCAGGGCTGCCCCAGGCTGCCCAGGGCAGTGGTGGAGTCCCCGTGATCCCTGGAGGAGTTTCAAAGCTGTGGAGATGTGGTGCTGAGGGACCTGGGTTAGTGGTGACCCGGAGGTGCTGGGGCAATGGTTGGACTCGATGATCTTAAAGATGTCTTCCAACCAGACCAATTCTATGATTCTATTCCATGATTCTACTGCAAATATCCTTCCGTGGACACTTTGTGCACGTTACAACATGTTGGTACAGGTTGGGTATTCTGCTGGCTTTCCCCAGTCCAGCAGGGATGAATCATCTTGGCTGTGAACAAAGAGGCATATAAAGGAAAGCTGCAAGGTTCTTACAAAAAAATAGCCGTTTTTCTTTCTATTTTCCAGCTGAATAGTCTCATCTTGCTCATATTACCTGATAGTGATTAACCTGTAGTCTTCTCTTAAACCTCCCCCGTGTTATGCCACCTCTGCGTGACCGTACGAGGGCACAACAGCCAAGGAAGATTTTAGCTGATGATCTTAGTGAGGTTCATACATTTCTGCCAAGGAGAGGGGCCGCAGCACCCTCCCTGTGCCTGGTCCTGCCCAAGCGTGGGGACAAGGAGCCACAGCAGCACCATGGGGTCCATCAGCAGAAATTAAGTTCACCACTCACCGCAGCTCCTGGGCGGAAAAGGAGAAGGGAGGCCCCTGGAGGCAAATCCATACTGGTGTTAGGGCTCTTTGGTCCTGAACCAAGACTCATCAGGTTGATGGGGGGAGGGGGTGTGTGGAATAAAAGCCAAGAGAATAGGTAGTTTCTTTAAAAGTGACAAATGCAGAAAACAATTTCTGTAGTCATTTGCTTTGCTAGAAAAATAAATCTTTCTTTAAAAGCCAATGAATAAACCCCAAAAATTAAATTGCAAGTGTTTTACAAACCTAGAAAAAACCCTTCCCAAACCACACTTAAATGTTTCTGGTCTGGAAGGATTTTTGCTTCATCTGCCCCCATTCAGAAATTCAAGTTGGAAAGCAGGGCCGCCCTTTATTATGTATGCCAGCCAACAAGTCCCTTCCATCCTTTAATAACCGTGTCACAACACCTTTTTCAGATGCTTGATGGTATAACGCAGAGGTTAATTGGTTATGGAAATGGCTGCTAATGTTAGAAGTGTGCGGGTAATTTGTTCCCCCCGAGCGGGAAGAAGATGCGGCGGCGGCACGTGAGCTGTAGCATCCCCCCGCAACGGCCGCTTTCCCTGCTGTCCCCACCGCCGTGGCCATGGGATGCTCTCCTGCCACGTGCTGGTGACTCTCCCCTCCACCCCGGGCTCCTCAGGCCAGCGCTGTGTGGGCTGCCGTGCTGGAGGAGGAGAGCTCGTGTCCATGCTTCTTAGTAACTTCCAGTCTGCTGGGAGGAGCATGTGAGCCAGTCTTAGCTGAGCCCCCATCCCTGAGGAGATCTGTGTGGCCGTGTCCCTGCTGCCCAAAGTCAGTCCAACCAATGCCCGTGCTCTTGGGAGGAGGTTTGGTCCCTGGTCCAGGCAGAGCCTCTTCACCTCCGCAGCGAGGCTCACTGGCCACTGATGGCAAGCATGGTACGATACATGATGTCCAGCAGGTCGAGGGAGGTTCTTCTCCCCCTCTACTCTGCACTGGTGAGACCACATCTGGAGTATTGTGTTCAGTTTTGGCCTCCCCAGTACAAGAGGGACAGGGAAATACCAGAGCTCACTTTGGCAAGGGAAGAGTTAACAATCCCCATAGACATCCTGATGTTTATAACATACTCATCAAAAGCTTTTAACCCAGAATAACATGCACACGAAGGCTGCGGAGCTCCATCATGCTGCTGATGCTTACAAGATTTCCCTAAATACTTTTCCTGCAGCTCTTCTTACTGAGATTGTCCAGGAGTAAGTACGACGGAGCTGGGTGTGCTGCCCCTGCACGTGTCCTTCCCAGCAGCACCATTGCTGGTCTGGCCCGGTGCAGCCACTCACTTGCACACCTCAGGGGGGAGGGGGCAGCTCCGGGGGTCCCATGCTCAGCACAGGCTGATCCAGGGTGGCTGGAGGGGTGGTGGTGGCTGATGCAAAGCGACAGTGACAGATCTGCTCGTTGGATCTTGCACGTCTCATTGGTAGGGGCAGATGCTTGAGGCTTCACCACCAAGACAGCGGGCTTGGGCAAGTGCCACCCTTCCAGGGGGGGAGGACAGTCCTTGCAGTGCTGAGCTGCATGCATTTGGCTTTCCTTTACAACCCCAGTGAAAAAATTGAAGGCTCCTGCCATTTCATTCATCCCTTTCAAAATGAGTGAATAAGGCTCCTCTTTCCTCCGGCTTCCTCGTTCCCCAGTCCAGTAAATAATGTGCCACTTACGTGCCCGCGTTTCCCTCGATGACAGTTTATTGCAACAGAAGCGCCGTTAATTTGGCTGCCTGGCTTCCAGGTGGAGCTGTGCTGGAGCGGCTTCTGCGCTCGCTGGCCTGCCAAAAGTCCTCGGTCCTCAGCCCTGAGGCAGTGAGCTGGCACCTGCCAGGACACCACATCCCTCCGGAGCAGAAGCAACCAGCCGAAAGTCTCAGCTCCTGAAAGAAGGGGTTTTAATTTCTCTGTGTGCTTTATTCTACACATTAAATTTCAGAGGTGGAACTCTGAACCCAAAATGCAGCGAGTGCAAATCCCAGACCGGTCTGGGTGGGAAGGGACCTTTCCAGGCCATCCAGTCCAACCCCCCTGCAGGGAGCAGGGACATCTGCAACTAGAGCAGGGTGCTCAGAGTCTCGCCCAACCCAGATCAATGGAGTGAAGCTGAAAGAGCCAACAGGATTTATATGGACTGAGGATCAGGCCCCCAGCGTGTACTCCATACTGTGGTAAATCCTCACCTGGAGGCACCAGCATATTTAGTCGTGACATCATGGGAACATCGCCTACCTGTAGCAGCTTAATTTACACACTCCCCAACACCTTTAAGATGCTTTATAACCTTGAAAATCCCCTGACAACAAATATTCTCCACTAGCATATGCCAGCAAGGGAACCGTGCCGTACCAATTAAGACTGAACATTTCATGCGGCCATGGTATTATCTTTTATTGAGGTACTGTCTATCTTTTTAACTAGGTTTGTTTTTATTGAAGCAAAAACCTGCCCTTTCAGATGAACAGGCCAGTCTATCAGAGCTGACATTTAGTGGAAAACAAAGTGCAGGCATGAGAAGGTTACGAGAGCTGGCACATGCTTTAGCCCAGATTAGCCCATAACAGAACTGGACTCGTCTAGTTTTACCTTTGAAAAAATCCTTCTGTCAGTAAATTTTGTCCTGCTTGTGAACAGAGTAGGAGGCCAGAGCAGTAACGGTTCAGCAGCAGCTGTAGAAAATAAGGGGTTGGGATTTATTCCATCGTATCCACTCCAGAACAGATAAAAAAAGGTCAGGGCTGGCTACAGTGGCTCTGTCTATGGAGGCTTTATGTTTGTGCACCAAGGGGCTCTATAAGAAAGATGGGGCCAGACTTCTGAGGAAGGCCTGTTGTGACAGGACAAGGGGGGATGGTTTTGAACTAAAAAAGAGAGATTTAGACTGGAGAGAAGGGAGAAATTTTTTACATTGAGGGTGGTGAGAGCCTGGCCCAGGCTGCCCAGAGAGGTGGTGGCTGCCCCATCCCTGGCACCATTGCAGGGG